>JAHZNB010006828.1:0-14439 GCA_027744295.1 Callyntrura guangdongensis | reverse complement strand
AAATCAGAAATAATGACGAAATGTTGCTAGATAGAATGAAAATGTAACAATTATTTTCTCTTTGTTCCTTTGTAAACCATATTCGATGTATTTTGTGGAAAAATACTTTCTAGTTCCTTCCAGCATTTTAAATGACTGACTTCACTCCTTTATACCAAGAAATGATCAAAATGAGTTTGAAGAGAAAAAAGCAGAATTTGAATGGTAATTCAGGTTATGCATATTAATGACCTGTATAACATGCTTCGTTATTATCATTGATCATTAAAAAACTGTTACTGTTTTACAATATGTTACAACGTAAAACTTACATATGTATATGCCTGTGATGAACCATTTTTTAATTTTCATCCGTACCCCAAAGCTAGAAAAGTTGACGACATGTTTTACTTTATTCAATAAAAATAGTTACCTAAGTAATACCCCCTTTCACTCCAATTTCTATTGACTTTTGTTTGATCCACGATGCAGTCACAGCACAGTTTGTTTATTCTTCCAAACAATTTCAGCTCCCACAATAAAACATGGCGTAATCAATTAGATCAATTTTTTTCATCCACAACAAAAACAAAACTGGTAACTTTTATTTTCTTTTAGCTTTTAAGTATTCTCGTTTTTCAATGAAAAGTCTTTTCCTCAAAAGTATGTATAACATAGTGTTCTTTTAAACAAAGACAGCCTTTAATGGCCTTTTTCTACAAATTGAAATTGACTCAAATATATCATTGTACAACTCAATTGAAGACCTTTTCTATTTGCATAATTTGTCAAGAGTCCTCACGTCGGAAAAGCAAAACATTTTTTTACTATTTTATTTTATTATGTGATTTACTTGTGTAGTACGTACAACATCCAACGTACAGATCATGGTTATTCATGTCAACACTATAAAACACGAACAAATATCTAAACATCTTTAATAATATGTGTATATATACAGGTTACCCCTCTTTGTCAGTGGTTTAATTTGTATCGCATTTTTGCACACATGTAAATAAGAAATGATTAGTTATTTAGACTTAATACTAGCGTATAGTAAAACTGGCTTTAATTTTTAAGTGTTATCTGGTAATGGTCCACTGGAGATATATAATATGTATAATAACAAGTCTCGTCTGGTACTTGACGAATTACACACCTACACTTTATTTATGAACATACTGGATGCCAGTTGCTTCCACCCGCAGTTTCCCACAACTTGCATAATCATTTCTTACAAATCAATATTTCCATAAAACTGTATGACTACTTAAACGACTGACCTGATATAATTGTATAAACCGACTGGTAGTAAATACATATAATCATATTTATTGTCTTGTAAAGTTGTGTCACGTTAATAGTTGAAAAAGTTCAAATGAATGAAAATAAATATGTACGGTGCTACTTTCACCAGGAAGTTTCTATAAAGCGCCCCAAGACATGTGCTATGGTAAAGGACAAAGAACGCAAAGTTAACCCGAACTTTTATTAAGGGGGCGTCTAAACACCTTGCAAATTCCTTGAATGATAACCTTAGGCAAAAAGGGTTTCACAGCATAACCAAGACTGATGAAAGGGTTGCTGAGGAAATAATATGACTTCCCATTTCGTTTCCTCCGCAACCCTTTGCATCAGGCATGGTCTCAACAACGTTGTTATGAACTGGTCTTACTATGCAATCAAGTTGTCCGTAACATAAATACCTATATATGCAGATCATAAAGGCGGTAAGTAGATTTTTTTTCAGGAACACACCTAGCATCGATCCACGATTACTTCAATTGATTTGAAAGCAATGTGAAGCATCCACTGAGCGAAAATAATATCTACATTTTAGTACTCATCAATACAAAGTATATTCTACGAGGAGGATGATTTATAATACAAAAACTGTTGTAAACCTATAATCAGTTAATATTCTTGCATAAGAATTAAAAACTAAAACTTAACTAAAAGTTTTCACGTGTACTTTACCGTATGTTGCTTCGAAGATCAAAATGAATGAACTACACGGTTTCCCTGTTGTTTGAAAATTAAATCAAAACGACGGAGATAGAAGAGAGACAAAAGGAGGGTTTTATATGAAAAGAAGTGACTACTTTTGCACTTCCCGCTTTACTCTAACTTTAGAGGAAGATCCAAGTAGTAAAAGTTCCTGCTGACTGGACGAGGATTGACTGTTATTGGATGAAGAAGGTGATGACGAAGTGTGTTGGTGATGATGATGATGGTGGTGGTGGGGATGATGTTGGGTTGAAGATGACCCTGATGCCGAACTGGTAGAAGTAGTAGATGAAGATAATGACGACGACGAGGATACCGCAGCCGCCGCAGCTGCAGCAGCAGCTGCTGCTGAAATCTGACTAGTTAAATCCAATGAAAAAGGACCTTTTGAGCCACCCAAGCCTGTTTTTTCATCCGCCCAGCAAGGAGAAAATGTCACCAGAAAACCGCAGCAGCAAACGGGAAACATGAAAAGAAATCAAACAAAGAAACTCAGTAAAAAGAAATATTATCTTGGAAAAAAGAAAGTTGCCTCGTCTTCATTTTAGTGGTGCGGTGTCGTAAACTTGTTTTTCTTTTTCAGTGGTAGCACTACTTAGGAAATTTGCTGAAGCTGTCGTCATATAACCGACTGACTGAGTGACTGACTTCCATTTACTTAATGTAATACAACATCAGCCTCTTTTTTATGTATTTATTTTGTAGAGACGATGTACATACAGATGCCATTTCTGTGTTTCATGCCATTCGCATTCTATTGACTGACTGCGCTGTCATGCAGGTTACCAGATGAAGATAGTGTATTGTTGAATTATTGAAAAGGTTTGTGTTTCGCTCATATTACAGCTTAGGCCGCTTTATGGTCCGAGTATTCGAGGAGCGTTGTTTGTGGGTAAAAGTCACAAAAACGGAGGGTAAATACACATACCGACTAAAATTCTAGAGTTTTGCCTCCTGGTCAAAATTTTGGGAAAAAGTAGATAACTTTCTACTACAACTACTGGTGCTTCTTCAAAATCCACATTTCTAATAATAAAACATTTTGGCTTGTTCGCTGGTTATGAGTAATCACAAGTGATGACTTTCATCATGAAACGTAATTTTCCTTCAAAGCTTTTTGGGAATAACACACCAAAACAGACAGCTAGAATACTGAAGGTAGAGATGCCAATATCTCTAGGAATGCCAAAAATTTAACAGTCCGTGGAAGTACCAGAAGGGTAGCATCTGTACCAGAAAGCATTCTTTTCAGTGAAACTAGCCCCCACTGAGAGATAATAATAATAATAACAAAGCCAGGCAAAACACCCACCACGTATCCTGCAGCTGACAAACATATATATCAGTAATTTTACTTGCATTAAGCATGAAATTCACTTTGAGTCTGAAGGAGAAAGGCAGTATTTTATGTGTCGTAATAAGGAACACATCAACTCACACAAGTCCCTTGGTAGTAAAACAACAGTCTTACACGGACAAACGGTAGGAAAGGGTACGGAGAACCACAACTCATAAGTTGCAAGTGCAGACGCTCTTCATTCGAATCAACATCAGCAGATCACAATCATATTGTTCTTTATGGCGTATGGTCGAGTCTAGCATTTGAAATGATGGAGCAGCCTGACAGGGCGACATACACCAGCATGGCCAGTTAATAATTTAAGTAACGCTATAGAAATGCAGACACTTTCTACGTACAACAAAAAACACCTACCGCAGCAACATAACCACAAAGAAGTGTCAGGAGACAATCAAACAAAGTGAGAATCAACCTCAAGAAGCTGGACTGGGAATGTGCTAAACTAGAGAAATATGATGGGTACGTCTCTGACACAGGTCCTTTTATGTTAAAAATAAAAATAAACTAAACTCGTGGTATTAGAAATCACAAACGCAGCTTATAATCTTTCTTTCCACGAAGGCTCAATGATAATACGCTTGATTACGATAGTTAATCGATTTTCGACAATTTGCTCTTTACGGCCCTTAAAAACTTTCACTTGTCCCCCGGGGTATATGGATATAGTGTGACAAATGCTCTGACTTGTGTTACACAGCATGTTTCTGTTTCCTTCAATTTATATTCAAATAATGCGTTGGTACTTTGGCACAATGTGCTGCTCATGAAAAAAATATTTTTACATTTTTCTCCGAAAATGTTTACCGATTTTGGGAAAAATCAATAGGTTCCTAAGCATATATAGATGCCGGATTGAGGAAGAGTGAATAAAGCACGGCAGCTTGTATATGTACCGAGAAACCTTTGGAGGGTAACGGACGGACGGATAAACCACACAAAGAGCGGAAGTCAATACTTCTGACGTTTTTTAGCCGTGTAGTGAAGCTGACACACCATATATATCTACAATATGCATATGGAAACTGATCTACTTGTCCAGCCACGGTTTTATTGCTCAACCTGAATTACTAAAACGACAGTACTAACTACAACTAGTGTAAGAAAAATTCAGGAGTGGTTGTGGCACGAAGCGAAAATGTAATATATATGCGAGGTGAATACAGAATGAGACATGATGACAACTAATACATACATTCACACAGAGTTTTGAGAGGAAATTCTAAAATGTGATATGGCAATCTCTGGAAATTTTTGACAGAACTACTCTTATCTCTCTGGCAAGCTGTGAATTCCCAGAAAAACATTTCCACATTTTTACCATGAATCTCTAGAGGTGTTCCTTCTACCCTTTTCCAAGTACAGGAAGGAATGGATAGAGGTGATTTGATGGCGTGAGTGTGACCGCCCATTAAAATGTCACATTTATCCACCAACATGCATGGTCCAAAAAGTTGTTAGTGAGGAGAGGTCCACCGTAACCGTCGCCTTTGCTTCCAGAGAAAGCAAGATCGAATGAAAGCATAAAGCTCACACATTAAAAAAGCAAATTATCATTGGCAATGACATTAGCTCAGTTGGACTGACGTTCCGACATAAACAAAAAGTAACATCCAAAAACGACCCATAAAAGCACCCCATTGCTTTCTATATCATTCTTCCTCCATCAACACTACCTACTTTTCCCCTTCAGCTTACCCTCTTTACACTTCCCTTACAGATATGTGCGTGCCTACTTACGTGGCGTAACCTAAAAATGGCAGTGTGGCGTTGATATGCTGCACATCTCTTTGTCTACAAAATCTTGTCGAAATACTAATTTAATACGCCATGAACGTGCTGTAGTTATATTCTACACAATGAAGTAATATACGTAGGTAGGTGTGTCATTTCATTTTTAGCGTCATAATAATAACTTAAATAAGCAAAAAGCAAAATCTAATATTATGTGACAAGCAAAACAAAAACTACAACTCGACACAAGGATATAGTCTGTGTGTTTGTGTTAGCGTTCATTACTATTTAATACAGAACTAAAAGAAACAAGAGTCAAAACACTAACAGAGAAGTATGCGGTGAGTTAGCAAAAAAGACAGAGCACTTAATACATATTTATACAAGTATAAACAAGAAGACAGGGACATGGATGGCAAGAAAAAAGACCCAGAGTCTTGGATACACTCACATAATATGAAAAGGAAAACAATTTCTGTCACTTTTCTTCACTTCTCCGAATAAAGTGAAAAGGAAAGGAGGGAAAGTCTAAATAGAACAAAATGAGGATGATGAAGATGATGACAGGAAAGAAGAATGAGCAGTTTGAGAAGTAGCTGGTGGCTGGTACTGCTGTTGTAAGCATAAATGCTGTTGCTACTACGGCTGCTTCTGATATTTTATTTCCCGTGTAAAAATGCACTAAAGTGAAGAAATGGAACAACGGGAAACTTCTTCGAGAATACATACATTTAACTACTTTGAATTCCATATAATATCAGGCAGACAAAACATCAGCCGCATTCTCTTCATCTCTACTTTCTTCTTCTTCATCTCGCTCCCCCACATCATCAGTGATCATATCACAGAAAAAAATAGTAGAAATGAGGGAGCAGAAAAAAATATTCGACATGCATAAGTATTACCCGCAGAAATACGCAGACTACTACTAAATATTGCAAAAACGATTGGAGACTACATATCGTTATCTTTCTTTCACTTAAAAACTCAGTTTTTTTACTCTAGAGTGTGTACAAGGAGAATGGTACCGTATATATCCAACATTTTTACGTGCATTCATCCGTCTATTTTCTCATTTCTCTGACACAAACCCTTATCCTTCAAATCCAGATACGAGTTGTAGAACTACTACTACTACTACAACTAGTATGAAGAGACTACATCTAGAGATGTACACGTAAAATGTGCACGAGGGAGGAAGAAAAAGTGAAGTGATGAGAGAAGGATGAATGACGATGATGACATAGTGCACACCAACTACCATATTATAAGGTCTGGAGACGTTGTATGAATAGGGGCAAATGTAGGTGTTTGTGGTGAACATAAATACACATTATGCCTACCTATGTTTTTGGTGGCACTGTTCAAATACTCTCTAACCCACAACGTACATATTATAAACCATTATCATCAACTTCAGTCAGCCACCATCGTCACAATATTTTCTCAAAGGAATAATGCACCAATGTGGCTTCTTAAGCCGTTTCATCGAGAAAAAATGCGTCAATAGGAAAGCCCGCTATAAAGATGCATTATGTATGGCTTTTTGCTGCTTCGCGTATATATCTCAAATTGGAATGAATGGTAAACCAACCAGAAGTAAATAGTCGTATAAAAGGAGAAAAGAAAGAGAGAGAGAGAGAGCAGAAGCAAAACGGAAAGAAAAGAGAGGAAGAAAGAAGAGAGTTTTGGGCTTTCATAGTTTTCCTCTCGTCTTCTGGGTCCCAAAATAACAGAACAACAGTACACCGTTGTCGTCAACAGCAGAAATGAGCCAGTATGATACACAACAAAACGGGAGTATCATGGGCAGCGAGAAGAGACACAATAAAGCAGTAAAAAACTACCTCAGCCTCCTTCTTTCTCTCGTCGTGCTGCTGTAGCAGATGCTATTGTCTGTTTTGAACGCATATAAGGACATATAGTATGTATGCATGATACTGGAAGAAAACGTAGTTTTTTTTCATACTTAACTTGATTGTAGTCTTGTGTGATATTTTGAATCGTTCAACGTTTTTCTCGTACAATGATGATAACCAGGCTGCACATTAAAAAAGCTGAACGGGCAACGGTTAATGCGTGGAAAGAAATAAACGAAGGAATTTATTATCGCATATACACGATATTATCGGTCATACTCGTGCGCTATGGATTTTGTCCCAAGTGGATTAATCCTACCAAACGGAACGGTACCATCTGTTTCTTTACTGAGTGAAAAATATCTCTAGCTTTCAGGAAAGTGTAGAGAGGCTTTGCATGCATTACCATATATCCAAAAGGTAGTGTGTTTCTATCAAAGATGCAGATGAGAGTACGTAAAAAACATTTTTATCCCCGTTTAAACCTTTTACGATATTTCGTGGCTGGATGTACGCTTGCTGATACGGAAATTTATAATGTTACAAGAAGAACAGATTGTGAAAGTCAAACTAGAGTGATGATTATATGTTAATTTTCCGATGAAATGGGCTGTAGTGAAAGTAAATTTCTGAATTTTTAATTAAAATCGTGACATAACAGCGTTTTCTTTACCCGTTGCAGATGCAATTAAGGCAGCAAAATTGGGAGGCAAAAGACCGTTGGAAGATAAAGGCAAAAGCGGTGGGACTTCCTTTTGATCTTCTCCATCTGAACTTCCAGATTCGCTCTCGCCATCCTGAAATAAAACAAATTAGGGTTACAATGAGGTTAAACATTTAGAAATTATGGGACTTAATAACATTTTGTAGAATGTAAGATTTTTTTTGTTTTTGGCTATAAGATATATAATGGTATACCTATTGGGGCGATGTGATACATTGAAAAAAACATTAGGTTTTAGGGTTACCAATCCCACTCTTTTCATATTTGTACGAGTCACCATCAAACCACGATAAAATATTTTGCATGAAACATTTAAAACGTATTAATTTAGCTCTTAATTTTAAATAGAGAAGTTCCCACGCCGGAACCATTGTCGGCATTGTTTTTTGACCTTTCCTCCATAAATCAAATTCTTCGATTAATAAATAAACACTGTCGCAGCTGCAACAATTGCAAAAACTAAAAATTTTATTCATCATTATGAACGACTTGGTAAGCCTGGTAAAAGTACACCTTGTTCGTGAGAGTGTAGTTCTTTGACCTCCTCCCAAGCAAACATAGAGACTTCTTCAGAAATGCCTACCACCAATGTAAGCATTAAAATGTACAAGTAAGCAGCATCCAAGCACACATAAATATTATGAGCATACACATTCTCACCAATCATTCAGTAATGCAGAAAGCATAAATTAAAATGAGCAGTGATCATCATCAAAGGAACTCCTGCTATAATAATAACTGCAATCAGGATGATGACGATGATGCTGATATTAATGCGTATCGTTCATTATTATACTATGATGTGAATGGGTGAGTCTGAGACAGCAAGAGCATGAGAGAGAGAGAGAGAGAGAGAGAGCCTGCTCAGCATTCCACCCACGGCCCATCTGGCTAAAAAAATTGTAAAATATCGGACTATTTCGAAATTTTTAATTTTCTTAATGACACCCTTAATTTTGTAATAACTAGAGCTACCGATCCACTACACACACACCAATAAAGGTCAAGAGGACAGGTCAAAAAAGGTCTCTTTTCTAACATATGTGTGCACACCGCGATCTGCCCAGGCAGGATAAAAAACAGCAAAAGCATAAACATGAGTACATTAAACAAACTCGTTGTGCTAGTGAATGTTGATAATATATTCTTCTATGAGTCAACAATCAACAACAAAATACTGTGAATCGTACTGAACTGAACAAAACGATGATGATGATGAGGATGACGATCAGCCCATGCATGTAACGCGTCAACACGACTGACTGACGTATACACACATTTACACAAGTGAAGGTAAGACTTCTCACACTTGATCGTACAAAAGTTACAGTCGCGATGCATTACAAACAACACGCAGCGTGCTTGAGAACAGGCAAATAAATGTTTTTAAAAGAACGTGCCCCGTATTGTGTGGTGATACACAAATATCCTTTTTCTCCTGCTCATCTCATCATCTTCGTTATAAGCCGCTTAGCAATCTTATAGAAACTCCGCGCGTAACCCTTTATAAAGTAGTGTAAGCAAACACCTAGTCTACACATAGGCAGTCATGAAGTGAGGAGTAATCACTTTGAAATGTAAATACAGGTTCATTTTTAACCTAGTACAATGCCCACTGGTTACTTTACATCAAGTCACTTGCCAGTCGAACTAGCTCTCCTTCAGCTACCTTTCATGACATTGCTGTTTGCTAAGAGGAGAGCGAGAGAGAAGAGCAAAAAAACTCTCGAGCTGGTTGGTGGTGTCGGCCTTTTTTTTTATTATTGTTGCTCCGTTCATCAAGTGTAATCAAAGAGACGGCATATCTTTTACGATTTTTTTACGGCAGCATCAATCTTTCACGCATGGAGACGGGAGTAAAAGAGAGGCAGAAAAAATATGTAATAATTATTTTCTTTCGATGCTGATCTATTCGAATTTGGAAACCAGCAGGGTTCCAATATACGCTGTTCACATAATGTCGATGTAGTCTGTACACATGGATTTATTCTACTAAACCAGTAGTATTTGTTCAATGAAAACTCCGTTTTTACCAATTCGTTGATTTTCATACACAGCTAAATATACTGCATACCAGCATCAATCTTGCACAGGGAGACACAGCTCCCACACTCGCGTATTGCTTACATTAGTGCATCTTGCAGCACGTAATAACGTAAATGGTGTACATTTTTGTAGATGAAATGCTAAACACTTTATAACACGCACATCTGCATGTAGTAATGAATTCTTTGTCCTGTAATTTCATTACATGCTTCATCAAGCTTGTAATACAGGAAAGGGAGAGAGTCGCTTCAAAATCGGGAAATGCTAAAAATCAAAAAGCCACTTCATCGCCGTCGCGTCGTCGTGTGATATGGTAAGAAACGGACAAATAAACGCATACTTACATTCCAAGTTATTTAGATGTCTAACCTAAACTAAACAAAGTCCATTTTATATAGCCCCTTTGTACACCAGCAGTTTCGAGATATTAGGGAAGTGCTACACTGTTTAAATAGGATACAAATTTAAGTTTATACACAAAAAATATACCCATATACAAATAGTTTATAGCCAAGTGTCAGAAAGCCTCATTTCACTCGATAAACACCTATAAATATATGTATAGATAAGCAGACGGTTCAAGTTATCTACAAATGTGGTCACTTCACTGATAATCCTGCTTTTGTATTTTCCTAGGCGTTGAGCCGTTTCCCCCAAACGCTTATTTTTCTCAGCGCTCCTTTTTCATTTTACGTCAAGTTGGTCCTACAATTTGCGCTATCATATAGAAATCCATCCATGTGCATTATCGCCAAAACCCAGTGGTGAATGAACAAAAAAATACTAATAAAAAGTAAGGTTTGTGAAGCATTCTCGTTAAATCTATTCGATCTACTTGAGCATTTTTTGTTTTCGTCTTTTCATTTACAGCTCCAATATATATTACGTAACCTGGCTTTCTTTCAATTCCCACGATGCTCATCGTGAGAGTGGTTTTTGTTTTGGAATCAAGGAAAATCGATAGTGTGAAACTTTCCGCCCTTTTTGGAAAGAATCTTATATAGTGATAGCTTTTATGACAGGTCATGGAATTATCTACTTTGGAGTCATACGGAGAATCATTCCCAGTTTCCTAAGTGTATTATTTACTACCTCTGTTTCCGTGTGGCAAGTACATTTTTTTAGACTCTAGCCTATAATGTACGGGTTGATAGCTTTCATGTACCCTATAGATTTATTGTTTGCTGGGTCTTCAAAAACTATGACGTCTCTCCGTCGAAGATGCCGTTCAAAATGATATGACAGCTAACATGTTGCAAAGGGAGTCCAGAAAAAAATGGCAAGGAGAAAGGAAGAGGAGTAGTAAGTGAAAGAGATCCGGATCCCATTTCATTTCAGGGTAATAATTCTCAATCCTATGAAAGGATAAAAAGGCTTAACTTAGCTTACACACACAACCATTACCTACATCTATCCGTATATACATTTACATACCACCGTTTTGTGTTGTTGTAAGAAATGAAAAGTTGTTCATTTTTCTCTCGACCAGTTAAAAGCTTCTATTGTATATTCCCCGAGGATCTTTCACTGTTTCTTCAAAGTTTTCTCAAAATATCTTACAACAGCAGTATTCTCTTTCTTTTGTTCACGATCTGTGTGTCTACATGTAGCAAACAATGATGAAAATTTCCTCACAGAATGCTTTCTTTAAAATACGTCTAATAACCCTACGGAGATTTACAATTTGAAATCCGTAGGTGGCAGTAACGGTGTTGTGAGAAGCTGAGAATTTGCAAAAGGAAAATCACAAAACCACAAGGATATTGTTCGTATTAACCCGACAGCGTAAATTCTGCATTCTTACCGCTGCGATGCGATTTCGTAACTCGCATTCCAGCTATTGTCAAAAAAACTGATAAAATATGGAAGCTGGATTATTTAACCGTATTGAAACATTGAAAGTCCCCATAATCCGTATCAGTTTCGGATAACTCAACAGGCTACACAGGAACAGGCATATATATATATGTATCTGCTGCTGAAACTACTTTCCAACAACCTCACTGAGCAATAATAATAAAAAGAAGAAAGTATCTTATGTATTCCTCCGGAGGGATACTCAGATAAGGCATATTATTATTGTACAGGGCTGAGCTAAGCGTTTCCGGTAATCCTGACTGACTCCATTGTCATAATTTCTGACTGAGCTGATACTAGTGTAACATTGATAAGTACGAATCCTGATTTTGTTCCATCTTTTACGGCAGAACCAGCTATAGGAGCACAACAGTTGATGTTGTTTACATGTAAAGTTTTCCCAGGCACAAACTGATTGTTTCTCCGCCTCCCATTAAACTTGTAGAAGTGTGCCTTTATTTTATTAGTATTATTTACAGTAATTACACAGTTAAACCTCAATAGATTTTTAGTAATGCGGAATTTTGCCCAGCATCTGCAATAAATTATTGGGCAAAATACGCCAGATTTGCTTTATGTGAGATAATAAAAAGGCTGACAGAGTTTTATTTCCTGTGATGAAGTACAAACGGCCAACCCATAAGAAATCTATCATCCGGATGCTGCGCGTAGTAATGGTTCTCTAAGTACTTACGAGCTGTCATAATTCTTTAAGAAGGCCCTTTACTCATTCAATCCGAAGCGATGATATACTCTCAATATTTTAATGATACCACTACAGCTCGCTAGTGTCACATTACCAGCCGCCTCCTCCCAACATTTTATTATTCAAAAGCACTCTGTGTGTGTACTACTTATATAGTAGTGATCATTTTCGGCACTAATTTACTCAAGATTTATAGAGCCTTCTACTTTTCTCCGCGCTTCCCAAATTACATTCATAAATTTTACACACTTTCTCATCTCTGCCAAGAAGTTGAAACCTCATAAAAGTCATAAGGAAACCAGAATACATCTGAAAGCTTACTTTATTCCGGCGGGAAATAGCGAACAGCAGGGTTTTCTTGGGAGGTAAGCAGTGAAATATAGGGCAAGTTAGCACACTTTTTCTTCCCATCATCATCACTAAAAGCTAAAACAGAACACTTGAGATGTGTAGAAATAGGTGAGTACACACAAGTGGTAGAAAACACTGTAGCATCAAAGCATACGGTACATTTCTGGATTTCTCGAGTTTGTAAATACTTACTGCAAAAGCTCTATACACACACCGAGCGAACTTTTTTATACTTTCCTTTCTTTCGACATGGCCGACGCTTGAAAATAGTAAAAATGAAGGATGAAACTCGACGAAAAAGGGAAGGCACTATAATCACAATAAAAATTATATAAAAACAGCGTGTGACGATTCCGGTGAAAAACGAGGTGCGACATTATAGTTATTTTTTGATGTGGTAACGTTCCTCGAGCGTGGTGGTAGTGGTAAGCAATAATGATTAAAAATGGGGTTTGTGCATGTGTACCCTACTTTAAAAAGTGAAATGATGTCGGCAATGGCTGTCTTGCATACTTCAGTACCTCTGTACACAAAACATTCGTCTAAAAATTTACCTTGCATTATTTTCCTTGCTTTTGAATACTTCTCTGAAATACAATGTACAGCGGCATAAGAAGGCCGACCCGTTTCTCAAACTAGCTATTAGCCCCATTCCGCTACTTCTGCGTAGCTTCCGGCGGAAAGGAGCCAACATTTCAGAGAATATCACCAAAAAAGAAAATATTTTGCTTCTCAAGCCATTTTCCTCTCACAAACCCAATTCACATAACTCCATGAGACAAGAATAAGTGAAGACGATCTAGTAGTGGGATTCAATTCTTGGTCAAATTGTAAGGCTACCAGGGGAAATCAATTGCGACCAAACCGACACCACCACCGCACCACACCAGACACTTGCTACCCAAACCAAGAACACACTCACACACATCCTTTCTCTAGATAGATACAAACAAGAGAAAGCGCCGCCATTTCCATTTGATTTGATAGAAAATACAACGGAAACATTATCTTTAGCTTTCATTTCTCTTGTTGTCGTCCTCTCCCTTCCAGCGTCATTCCCTTTATAGCACTGTGATATGATATTATAGTACTACATTCACAAATTACCTACAAGAATGAGAAAAGGAGAAAAAATAACAAAAATATACCACATGCGAATCAACATTATCGTCATTACTATTTCTGTAAGCCAACCAGCGCCTAGCTTAAATGAAAACGACTCTTGTGCGCTGTGCACCTCCCATAAACATTTTTCACGGTAATATTTAAACGAGGAGGATTTTCCAGGTTTACCGGTAATGTAATATATGTACCCGCTCTTTCATTACCCCTTTATTCAACATTACTATCACGGCGCATTGTTCATTTAGATTGCACCCCTGTATTTGGTGTTTCTGTTGCGGCATTCCTATTTTCCCTCCCGCGTCAGTTCCAGTTCAACAGGCAGTGAAAGAGGAGCTAAACATAAACAAGCTTCTACACAACAACAACAAGGAATTATCCACCAGTGGAATAAGTACATTATTTATATTCATTATACGAAGGATCTTCCAACGTGCATTACTGCCATATAATGATAAAAACTTATGCCATGCCGGTAGAGCGAGAAAGTAAGAAGTAAAAAAATCTCCAATAAAGCCACAACAATACATACTGCTGCTGCACCAGCAGCTGGAAAAAATAGCGCTGGAGCGCTTGGAGGAACCAAAGCAGGCTTTCATACAATCCACCACCCAAGAAAAAAATATATGTCCACATTTATCAAGTCCCATATGAGCACTTAATACTTCCAAGTAAAGACGAGAAAAAAACCGTAAGC
>JAHZNB010006827.1:0-11065 GCA_027744295.1 Callyntrura guangdongensis | reverse complement strand
TCGGGAAAGCAAGGACCGTACAGTAGTCTTTCAAAATTGTTGGAACATAACGCACATTTAGCAGTCTTTATAAATTATGTGATAGATAATAGACTAGATCCAAGTAGTTTGGTAAGTATTCAACTATATAGTATACAATGGACATTAAGGACCATTTAAATTTATAGTGAATTGAGCAAATAATTTGTTTTGCATTTCAGCTATTTTATTTAATTACCGGCTTAAATTTAGAAGATGGAAGTATTAAGGAGATGAAAAGATGGTGTTATGAGATTCATTCAACGTTCACCGCTCCAGGAGCAGTAAGTTTGGGATACCTATTGTGTTATGCATTAAAATGGATTACAATAATCATCCTTCTATAAAATAATTTTACAGCCTCTGCTGATTCCCAATGTTGCTGAAAACATAGCGTCTGAGATTGATGATGGCTTGTTGCACGAGTCCGATAAGGAGGAGATGATGAGAAGGGTAAATACAAACACACACACACTGATACAACTTTAAAGTATAATGAAAATATTAATATGTTTAAAAAATACCTTCTTCATAAAGGTGTTCAGAAAAGCAAGAAATAAAGCAAAAGAAGAAATTAATAAACAGTTGGAAGAATTTTGCAATAAACGGACAGCTGGATTGGGAAGCATGTTTGGACCTCCAGATAATCAACTAGAAGAAAGTATTAATGATCCGCAGAAACAACAGAAAATTGTGGAAACCTATTTGCTGCCCCGTCTAGATCAGTTTTTGTACGTTTAGCATATTTTAAATACAAAATTTCCTATTTGGCAATCCTTTTCTGTGTTAATGACTTAATGCTATCGATTTAACCCATTTTTCTACTTTTATATGACACAGACTAACGACATAAACATGCTGTCAGCATGTAGTTGAGTTTTCATTTTACGTTTTAGTTGGTTATTTAAACAACGTACAGAGTGCAATCGTATAGAATAGAAAAACACATTTTAATATTTAAAGTGAAATGCATCCCGAAAATACCATGTAATATTCATTCACTCATCACTCTACAACATGTGCTCATCTATTTTGTACGCGTTGGCGAAAACAGATGTCAAATAATGTCAATTATAAATTAAACGAAGTCAGTTTTTCTTCGTTAAAATGCTAATGTGTTGTATTCTTTGAGCGAGCGAGCACTTTTAATTTTTCTTGAATATTAACTAAGTACTATGTTCATAAACCATTAACACAAAAAGTTGGTAATAATTTGAACGTAATGATAACAAAATTTGATATTTCGTTTTCAGTGACGACTATGACAAGAATCAAGACGATAGAACTATGGCGGTCGTGAATGCGATAGCAACAGTTTTAATTAAACAATTCGGTGTTCGAAATCAGCAGTCAACTAACTCTGTGATCGATAAGTGCGCAAGCTTTGTATCTAAAGAAAAGTCAATAAAATTGAGACTTATGAACAAGCATACAAAAAAGGTTACTTAAAATTAATATTTTATTACTTATCAATTATTTACCTTATTTTCCATATGATGTTAATAACTTTCTGGCTTTCTTAGGTGAATTTAAACGGTCATCACCTCACACCACAGTTTTACCATTCTTACACTGAGTGCAATATTTGTTCAAAACTACTGTGGGGAGTTGGACCGCAAGGTTATCAATGTGTTGACTGCCACGTAAATATACATCGTGGTTGTATGAATCACATTCAAGATAACTGCTTGGGTACAAGTCAACGAAAGGAGAAAACTAACGACAAATTTTGGAAGTTGAAGGAGAAGATTCGGTCAGATCCTCAAAGAAGGAGAATGAATGGTACAAATATTTGCAATGTTTAGTTTCTTTCTCACTTGGCTGTATAACGTAATAGGTGTTGAAGACGATGTTTTCTTTGTTTTCTTTAATTACAGCAAAAAAGAACTCGGATGAGTCTAATTCATGGCTTTCATCAGGAGACCTCGATCCAGGTAAGATAAGATTTTACTGGTTTTGTTTCTAATGTTTCTAATACCTTGCCGTTCTTTAACATCATTAAATTTTGGTTAACGTTAGCTGACCTATTACGTGTCATTACACCGTGGTTTGTGAACTTGCTGTTATCGTCCAGCAATAAATGGGCTATCATTATTTAAAACAAGCACAACGGTAATTTTGCCTGTAGTGCAACCTTAATTTAATTTATGCATGTGGTAATTAGGTATCATGCTTAGTCGTTTATTTGCCAAGTACCGCAAACAACGTCAAATCAAAATTAATGCCTTGATGATTCTACATACAAGTTTTACTATAACACACCGTCCGCCAGTACACACAACAGGTTTTCACGATGTTATTTTGGCGATAAATGTTTGTTTTAGGGAATTTACGTCAGAACTTTGCATGATAGGTTTTTATGAGATGCATTATAGTAACGCAGTATACATTAAGTATATAGCTACAAGTCAATGACACACGTGTAACAGTATTGAGTACATACAAGTTCGTTTGAGCATTTAATTTAGCATTAAAAATGAAGAAATGAATGAGTGTGTATGCATTGTATTATTTTAAACAAACAACTATTCCAAGAAAACTTGTTATTCCATTGCTTGCCACATAGTTGCTCCACAGCTCTAACAGACCAAAAATCCATATTCTCTTGCCTTTTACAGCCCACTCTGATATGAAATCTTAAGTAGTCGAGGTAGCATCATCTAATTCCTTGTGTGAAAGATTGAAGGCCATCTCGGGTGTGCGCTGTGTGGGATTAAACTACCAACCAAACTTATAAGATCATCGTGTTCCTATTACTATTCCTTTGAGTAGTGGTTGTACAACGCATTGGCTAACATGAAAACAATGAGGTTTTGTACCAACGCAGGAAGTAATTTGTAACAGGCGGTGTACCAATATCTACGTACATATTACGTGAAAATCAAATGTCACACATTTTAGGAAAATAAAAGTCCTCTTGTCGACTATGGAAGCATCAATACTTCCATTGTGTTTCGGTGTCTCCTAGTTTATATGTATCCCCTTCCTGCCAACATTGACTTTTCTACACACTACGTATACTCGTTTTCATGGAGAAAAAATACGCTTAGATGTTGGTTACAATACTGGAGAACAAGAGCGAGGAAAGGCCTTTCTCATTTTTACAACGATTTACAAAAGCGTTGCGTTGGTTTTTTTGTTATAATCTTTTGCTCGTGTTTTGTGTTTTCGATGAAGCATGCATGTTTCCTCTGTGTATGTATCTGTATGTGGTAGTACCGTTAGTTTCTTAAGATCTCGGTTCAACCACGTTCATTCAAACTATAAAAATGTGGTGACGGTTTAGTTCATACCCAGAAACAGTAATTCACACAATTCGCGCAGGAAGCGAATACTTCCAAATTTTAATTTGGGTGGAGATCTGTTTTACAAATTTTGTTTCATCTGTCATTTTGGCAACCATGTGCAACAAAATTGGTTTTCTGAGTCATGCCATATGCTTTAGAAATGGGTTTTTGCCAATCGTAAGTAGATACTACATTATTATTACCACGGGTACAATTGTAATTTTGTTCGGGTTTTAGAAATATTATGTCATATCGTGCACACGGTGTTGTCTTTTCTAAATTGCATTCCTTTCTCTCCATTTTCCTCCCCCGCGCCCAAAAACCAAGTAAATACAATTTTAGTAGAACATTTTTTCCATTACTGTTCAATGTTATTATAAATCCCAACATGTACATAAAGCAAGGTGTATGTATACTATACTCGAATGCTACGTGCATATATCTTTTCATTTTTGTAGAGATAATATAAAAAATTCCTTGCTTCTGAAAAGCTCTGTGTGTTGCATCTCGCAGAAACTGAGTGGAACCAAAGTAGAACTAAAGAATCGGCTACGATAACACTTACACTTTTCCATCCTTCCCCTTCCCCATGGAAAGAAGGAAAACTTACACATTTTCAGAACTTAGAGATATGCATTTAATGGTAGTACTTTACTTGCTGTTGCACGATGAGTTGTTTAGTTTCTACACTTATATTGCTTAACAAAGGGAAAGGGAGAGAAAGAGAGGGAGAGTAAAACAGTGTTTGTATATATGTGTATGCTTTCCCCTTTCTCTTCTATCTTGCTAGTCTAGCACATAGCTTTTTATTGGTTGGTTAGTCATAGCAACGAAGTCGAGTTTTATCATATGAATTTTGGAATAGGTCTAGGTACATAGGTACAGGGACATGGCATATGAGTGTTCTCTTCGTCTTTCTATAAAACTTTTATGAATGTTATTTTCCATAGAAAGTTTTTAAACTTATAAACTAGATATATCATATTTTTATAACAAGTTTATTACGAACTCTTCCACGATGTGGCACATTATACGCGTGTCGGAAGTTTCGAATGTTTTTAGTTTAGTTAAAGTTAAGAGAAAGAAGCAACAACAGGCTTGAAATAATAACAATGTACAAAGACCAGTAGTTGTCAGGTAAAATTCGTAGGTGGTGTTGCTAAACTATTGTTAAATTTGCTTGAGATACAACGAGGATTAATGTAGTACGTGGTTATATTTATAACTGTTTACATCAAAAGATACCACCAGTCTGTCAGTATAATTTGTATAAATTTTTAAACAAATTTCAAATGATTGTTGGTAGGAAGTTTTATAAACAGATATGGTAAAGCAATTAGAAATTATGGTAGCAGAAAAAGTTGGGAATGATAAGTGATTCTAAAATATCAAGTTTTTTTGTAAATTAAATTTTCTGTATAAAATCGGCCTTTATAAAAATTTATATGGGACTACTAGACACTATATCTACATCCAACTATTACACACTACACAAATAAGTCAACATGGCATTGCCGGCTTTGTTCAATTCAACAGAAGCTCGCTCAGAAAAATGTCTCTTCAACTGCAGTTGGTGAAAATAGGCATATAAGTATACTTCTCATGTAGTAGCTAGTATTACATTGGCAGACATGTCTAAGCCAGAAGAGGGTAAGGCCGTAAAACTTTACTCTCGAGCTTCATGGAAATCCGGAATCCGGAAAGAAAACGCTAGTAAGACGAGGGGTAAGTATATTGTAAAATAAAATGGCTTTGTGGTAGAAATGGTAGCGTATGTGATACTATGTAGAGAATGTTGATAGACACATTGGGAACTTCTCTGTGTGTATGTTGTGTATCTACATTTTACTACCTACCATTTATTTGTATACTCAAACTCAACAAATAAATGAATGTAATATGGACTCCTCCTGTATGTATGGAGAAGTTCTGGTGCTCACGTTCTCAGAGGCACACGACAGAAACAAGCCGGAGGAGACGGATCAAGGAAGAACAATTTATGCTTCTAAAGGTAAAATGTGTGTGAAGTGTACAGTGCAGTAGAGCGACGGAAGCTGAATACTTAAAAAAATCTACAATTTTTACCTCTTGCTCATTCATAGTTTTTGGTTTGAGGCGATAATAGAGAATGTAGTCTCAGTTTGTATGTGTCGTAGTGTTTCTCTAGCCTAGCTGATAGTGAAAGTTGTTTGCTGGAAAAAACTATGTATTCAGATTCATCACATCTACACAGTATGCATGTCATACATCAATAAAATGAGCCGGCTTAATAATCCACTTACGAAAATATAACGCGTACTCACGAAAGTGTGTCTTTTCGAAAGGTTACGATTTAGTCATCAGACACAAGAGACTCTTTGTCATAGAGAAACCTACGTTACATCATATTGTACTGCATAATGGACACAGACGACACACTCCTCGGTTTATATCTTTCATCCACTCAACCTCTCACTCCTCCTCCTCACCTACCTTTAATCATAGCGCTATAAGTAACAATCAGAAAGAGTTCCTTCTATCTGTAGAACACTACCACCTACATGTTTCGTGGTTAGTGTGGTGGTGTGATATAATGATAATATGGCATTTTGGCAGTGTGTACATTTAGTTTGAGCCGTGCCACATACGACCCACTCGACTATTGAGCGAATGTGGAAAAAGCTGAAGGGAGAAGATAGACTAAAAAGTTATTGACCACCGTCATAATTTGAATAGTCGGTAGCAGAGAAGTAGTAGCCGGTAGTTCCTGCTGTCGCACTCAGTGCAGCTACTGTCTCGCGTTCCTTGCCACCACTGTGTCATTGTGATGGCACAAAACTTACAATTGTATGTGAAAGTTACACAGTGAAAGTTAGTTTTGCTTAGTTACTTAACAAAACCTTTAAACTTTTTTGTATTGGAACAAGAAATATTTTCCATTTTGGAATAACTGAGAAAGGTAGTATCAATCTTGACCGTGTTGTCACAGTTAACGGTGTTCAGTAATGTTCGGTTTTGGTTTAAACACGATTGTTTGACAGCTTGACGTAATCCGCGTTGCTACTGCTACCATTGATACGTTTTCGGTGTCGTCGTGGTGTCCTTGTGAATTTGATTGTGGTAAAAAAATCTGTATACAAGCACTATCTACTTACTACGTACGTACTATGATGTTGTGTTAATGAAACGGGGATGATTATCACTTATAACTTCAATTTTCAAATTGGTTTTCAAGGTTTATTGCAATATGAGTAATAATAATTTTACAAGTAATGTTCTTTAGAAAGGAAGGGAAGATGTAAAAGGAAGACGAAAGTATTAAAGATTGTCAGTACGAACAGTAACTAGACGCTGGGAGGCGAACAAAGCCTGATAAATGCTATTTTGCGTTGCCTGCCACTCTGGTATTTTGTATGTAGGCAAAGTTTAATGATGTTTTCATGAAATCATGCTATTTTACTGCTTGCACAATACGCAACAAAGAATGCAAAAAATGTTTCGTAATATGGCATCTTGTAAACTGATGTGATATGTATGTACTAGTAGTTAGTAGTAGCAAGTAGTAGTGATAGTGGCATAACATCAATATAGTAGTGGCAGACAAGGAAAGAGAAGATGAACATTGTGTCCTTGCCGTGTTCGTTTAGAGAATTGATGAGCGAAAAAGCACAGCAGTAAAACTTTTATACACTTTAGACTGGCTTATTTGTACGAAAACAAAACAGATTGAAGTAAAATAAGATTTTTTTACATTTTGTACTGAAAGAGTGGCAGCAGTCAATCATGTAGACCTGACATTCACGCTACCGACACAATTTTTGCTTACGGATACATGTATAACGCAAATACCCATATATAAGGAATCCTTCTTTGAAAAATATATCTATAGTGCATACCTCTACAGTTGTAAACTATTTTGATTGGCATTGTGAGGTTAAGGTTAACAAAATGTCTAGTTTGTAAAGCGGGGTTACTGGGAGATGTGGTGTTGGTCGGTGGTTTGGTACCAGAAAGGCGTTTTGGTTTGAACAGCACTCTTTCATTTATTCTCGTTTACTCGTTTTCACTGACACACGCAGCAGTAAAGATTCAAATCCTTACAGCAAAGTTATTTTATTATTTTACTCGTATGCATGTTCGTATTTCCAATATCCCAAACCAGCAAATTGTATTTACTTCCTCTGCTTGGGCATTGAGTAAGAAGTTGATACCCATCCACCATAACAACAAAATGTTATTTTACGTCGCTACGTGTTTAACGTGTTGAACAATAGCTGTGCAGTTGAAGTTTTAGTGGAACGCAAAAAGTCCTTTCAATACGGCTCTGTGAAGTTGTATTTGAATCTGAAAAGATTTTATTATGTGTTCCTTCCTCTTTTATTTTGAGGATGGCGACATTGGCCTTGAAAACCAAGGGAAAAGTTTCTGACTTCTTTTCTGTTTTGTTATTAGTATATATGTACATTGTACAGAAGAGGAACTAAGTCATGGATTAGATGATGGTAGGTGTTTGCTATTTTCTGGGAATATGGGAATAGCAAGTAAGCCCAATATCGTCTATACCTGAGCAGTAGAAAATGATGATGGCTGGAGCAAGAAGTTAGGGGAAAGTCACTACTATATGTCTGTTACTAGAAATACTAACCCTCCTCTCGAGATGATCTTCTTCACAATACCAAGTG
This sequence comes from Callyntrura guangdongensis, assembly GCA_027744295.1. Taxonomy (NCBI): domain Eukaryota; kingdom Metazoa; phylum Arthropoda; class Collembola; order Entomobryomorpha; family Paronellidae; genus Callyntrura; species Callyntrura guangdongensis. The sequence continues at coordinate 3,099 of JAHZNB010006827.1, read as the reverse complement.
TGTTGTCATAGTTTCCTTGTGAGTGACATGTTATGTCGCTAGTCGTCCAAGTATAGGTGCACTTTGATGCAAGATTTTATTTGTACAATCACAGAAAATCAAATCACGATCATATATTACGTTGTATACATAGTTGTATGTTACGTACTATTGAAGATGAATTGAGGTATTGGGTATAAAAGGTAGGGATGCCCTCGTTTATCGTTAAGTGTTGTGAACGAACAAAACTGCAAATAACCTTCAAATTTATGGTTAATGTGTGCAATTTTAAGTTATTTGCTATTCTTCATGCTCAAACTCGTCAAACAATACTATATTTTATTACTAAATTTAGTAGCAGTAAACTTGTGGGAGGGAATAAAACTTGTATTACATGATAAACTTGTAGGCAGTAAGTAATAGTGACAAACTTAATACATTTATATAATAAAAAATAAACTGCATTTCTTCGCCTCAGTATACGTTATATTCTCGTGCTAGTGTTGCATGTTATCTGGCAAAAGATTTTAAAAGGAAAAGTTAACGTTTGGCTATATTAAACTTTTATCCTTAAGTACGTTAACTCAAGTGACATGGACATGAGCAACGATTTATTGTTTGGAGCAAGATATAATATGCATTTGTATTAATGTTATTATTGCCTAGGTATGTGTAACTATAGTATTATGCATGTATATTGTCTAATGGATCGGAAGGATGCAAGTCAATTGGGTTTGACAAGGTTGACTTAGTATTACTACACTTGTTTTACTGCACTATACTCTTCCCTGCCCCGTTTGCTTGCTTTTGACAAGATGTCATGCTGAATGAGATGTACATCACATTATGATCACATCACACATAGCTGCGCCACGCTGGAGGGCGTCGTTTTATCTGTGTCCAAAAATATGCATCTGATATTTTTTTAAATTAAAATTAGTCTTTTGTGCTAACTTGCCAAGGCATTATTGCACAAACTAATTGTACCTCACACATACGCACACACAGGGAATGAGTTTTAAGGTGAGCCATGCCTCACGAAACCTTCATGGATATCGTGGAAAAAATGTTCGTGAGGCGAACAAGTTAGGTGAAGTATCTGGCAGCAATGTCAGACTTCTTTTCATTTGTATTGAGGCATTAGAACAGCCAGGAAAAATCTACACGAGTACCAAAACTCTCCTCAAATTAAACTGGACGCCAATCTAAACAAGAATTTTTTCTCTTTGTTTAAATGTAAATTTAGACGAAATATGCAAATCGTGATAGAATTTATACGATACAGAAAAGATACATATGCATTACAAACTTTGTTGTAGGATGTTGACATATCGGATGGTTGATGATGTAGACAAAATGCCCTATTACTATTATGCAAAACTATATGGAAACAGTTTTTAACTAGTTTCTGTTGCCAACCCCGAACTCGTACAAAGTGAAACGACAGCAGCAAATAACTGGTGATTCTAGAGAAATACAATTTTTGTTGTGTTAGCAAAATGAGGAAAATGTCGAATTTTTTACTATCAAAGTTGTATATAGGATAAGTACTACCGCAACTCTTCAATGTTTTCGAGAAAAACCGTTTTGTTGGTAATGAATTGACTTATTTCATCCCATATTCTCCTCTCGAACTTAACACTAGATACTATTATGTGATGTTCCATCCGACCCGAGTATCTGTATAGCACCACGTATCTTAGGCGAAGACAATGTTTGTTTTTATATTAGCAATTCTGTGATTTTATAGCGCTATTTTACTGAGATTTCTTGCGTATTGCATCTTCAAAAAGAGAAAGATAGCGAAACTATTTATCTGTTCTACACCTTGTTATTGTATACGCAAACACAGAATCGTTTAAAGATTCCGATTGCGCCGTAGTACCATCAGAATAACTAAAAATGGAAAACTACGGTAGACATACAAATATTTTGGACAGAAGAAGCGATAAACTCTTATAAGAGGTAGGGTTTATGTGTAATACATACCATTTGAATGTGTAGGTGTATACGTACGTAGGTTGATTTAACAGAAACCAGTAGAACCATATGTAAGTTTACTATGGTTTAAGGTATAGAATGTAACATTTAAATGACGGATAACCAGAGAATAATGGAAACAATATCTGTATAGTTCTGCTAATCTTTTCAATCCTTTTCGTTTTTTGTCGCAAACGTAAAAAGGGGGTTGAGGTACTACTGGTGGAATAAATTGGCAACGAAAATAATGTACACAAATCTTCACAAACGAAACATTCAAAAAAATCATATTTAGTCGAAAATCAAAGTAGTGAATGCATATTACGCCAGAGTAACGTCTCATTTTGCCATTACTCCTCCTGTGGTTGACTCTCTTTGATTGACCTTATTCTTTTATTTGTCGTACACTCATGAAAATTCTTACGTTTTGTTAGAATATTTTATTTCGGGGATGTTATAAGATTTTTTTTTACTTTCACCTTGGATGAATACACTCATTTGGTTTTTACGACTTTTTTGTTGTCAGTCATTTTAAAGAATTATTTGTGGTAGCAAATGTAGGTATATGTAGTACTTGTAAGCGAACGCTATTTGTATTACGTATTTTTATTATTTGCATGGCCTTGTTTAGTGAAGTACGCTGCGTCGAACCGAAGTTAAAAAGTTTAAAAATTTTCCCTAGTGGTGTTTTTGTACCGAGTCAGCGAAAAGAAACAGGCAATCGTGCCAGCCGTGCTTTTTACTGCAACGGAAAAGCAGCTTCAGCGAAACAGCGCGATGCCTTTGAAGCGTCGTTTGTTTTTAATCACGTCAAGCTTGCAGTACATTTACATTCACATAGTTTATTGCGGAGTACATTTTAAAAGTAGTGGTCTCAATATTTACACTAGAGTTTAGCGTGAGCTGTTCTCTCTCTCTCCCTCTGTATACAACACATATTTCACTTGACATTACAAAAAAAGTTGTATGAACGAGGCAGTTAGAAATCAGATTTGCCTACCAGCTTCCTTCCGTTATTTTGGAAATGGACACATGTTTTGGTGTCTGCTCCATTACTCCTCGTGCTAAGACATACATTTAGCAGGATTTTCTTTTTACACATTAACCCTCCTAACATGTGAAGAATTAACTAATACTAAG
>JAHZNB010006826.1:0-17692 GCA_027744295.1 Callyntrura guangdongensis | reverse complement strand
CAAGTCTCCTACTCTTTGTCGTTTTCTTATGTCCAAACTAGTTCTTACGCCTAGGTAATGTTCTAAAATAATTTGACGAATTTAGCAGTGTACAAAATTTAGCGACTTTGATACTCTCGTTATAACAAGAACGTTATGCATATCTAATTTTACGGCAGTGCGGCAGCACAATGCTACGTTGCAGTTTTGTCATTTTGTCTTCACAAAGTCGTACGTATACCAGGATTCATGGCATTTACGGCTACTGTAACAATACAAAACAATACACTCGTTGAATTAGTCCCTAGTTCTATTAGTTATCAGATAAAAAGTAACGTTGTTTTTTTTATTACCTATGGTAGTTAGTAAGTAACAGAAATATGTGAAGTTTTCAACCAGATCGAATGGCACAAGACATAACATGACATTCCAAGTTTACGATCGTGAGTTTAAACTCACCACGCACACCTCTACAGAGCTGCTGGAAACAAACGACTACAATACCAAAATACAAGAAGATAATAGTTCAAAAGCTGCGCAAGAAAGATCATTACTTCACATTTATGAAAATTAATCTTAAATAATGAAGTTTCTCGCGACAACTCATACATTTATTAGCATGGTTCCTTTGGCACAAAGAGAGCCGACAGTGATGACAGTTTTATGAAGTTGCACTCTTGTTTTCCCATTTTCCTCAAATGAGGGAGCATCCCCTGATGCGCCTTTATAACCCCTACAATTGTCCTTTTTTCAATAAAAATGCTGTCTTCTCTTTCGTAGAAGCTTGTGTACAATGTAATTTTCCCAATGTTCCTGGAAAACCACAGCAAAGGTGAGCCAATTTTAGTTTTAGACGAAAAGGAACACCAAAAACAGCTTAAACACCTTACATGCGTCTTTATAAAGGTATTCCCTATCCACTGCGTTTGTACAAAAACAAGTGAAAATGTAGATTTACTTTGTTGATGGTCTGCCAGCACGCATACGTAACATTTTTGTGGTTGTTACATCGAGTCATCTTTAATAGCAGTGACTTGTTTCAAATTGTCGACGCTCAATTGTTACTCCTTTGTATCGAGACAACTTTTCCGAGCAACGAATAGGAATGAGAGAGGGTGAAGGCGAGAGAGAGAGAGAGAGAGGGTAAAAGGGAAAAGTTAATTTTAGAGTGGTTGTGTTGTACACACATTACCATTAAAAAACCAAAGAGTCTTTTCGGTCTTTATTATTTATGTTTTATAGGGTGCATTGATGCGTAAAGTAAGACATTAGAAAGGGGAAAAGCATGTTCCTTTTCAATGGACACGATTGGAATATTACAGGTATGCAGGTAAAAATGTGTGTATTCAGTGTACGGTGTTTTTTCTGAGAGAGTTAGTGTGCAGCAAGGAGGCCGAGTGAACGTCAATCTTAGGCAAAAACCTTTTTTTTTAAATTGACGATGGTGGTGAAGTGAAACTCGTACATTTTTGATAATATCTTGTTGTGAGGGAGCTACAGATTCGTCACCGTATCATTATCTCCCCCAAAAATATCTCTTGATACACCTGACTTGTGTATGAGGTGCGGATCAGCGTGAAAACAGTCGTCAGCACGACACCCCAACTGCACATCATTCTACCAATAGTTTTAACGCTCTTAACTGGTACGTACTTATCGAAACTGATAATACGAGTTGACAACATTCCTCATTGTAAATGAGGATAACGACCATTCCTTCGAGTGACAATCGACAATGTCTAGTATCGCATCTTTGATGGCAGAGGTATACAGAGTCCCTTGGCACTTGGCAGGGCAACCTTAATTTATGCAGATCATTCTCCCCGTGTGCCTGTGTTTCTTACACTGTTTACACGCATACTTGCCGTATGTTACTCTATTAAAGATATGAAAATAAGCTTGTTTATCTGAACATAAAGCTTTGTTATAATTAGTCTTTCTGATAAAATATGCGATAAAATGAGGAATGAATACTATTTGTTTTGCGGTTTGCCGTATGACAATATAAGCGAGTGTGCTCATTTTTTTACCGGTTGTTTGTTTCAGAATTAGTACTAGCGCCACAGTGCAGGTATACTACTAGCATGATATAAAGACTATGTTTTTGGTTAACATTTTTACTACTGATTGTGAGTTAGCCGTCACTGTTGACAAGCTTACTCAATTTTTGTATGCTGTTTAATAATAAAAAAATCCAAAAAAGAAGTAAAAATGAATAAGATAATGTAAATAAAGTGTAATTTAACTGAAAGCTCAATTACTGAACGAATTGCTGAACAATCAGAACGGAAGTTGTATTTATTCTTGTAATATTTTATGTCGTTATAACAAATGTAGAAGTTAATGCCCGTGTTAAGTAGACCAAAAAGGAAATATGTCACCGGTAATATGTTATTGTAATAAAAAACGAAATGTACTTGAAATCTACGAGTACAATTATTGTGTAGGTGGTAATTAAAAGAAAAGAAGAAAATAAATTTTAACAAGATCAGGAACAGCACAACTACTGTCTAGTGTAAATATATATATAATAGATACATACATTAATGAATAATTATATCGAAATTCATATACGAACACGAAGAGAAGCTTTAAATGGGAAAATTTTAAGCATTTTCACCTGAAAGGTAAATCCTTTTAATCGTTTAGTGAAACTGGTACAGACTTCTTAGAAGACTTGAAAAGGTAAGGGTTAGTTCTGTCTGACTAATAAAGCATAAAATGTATCAACGAACATAGAGGTACTCTTCACATGTAAGATAATAATATAAATTAAGTATACCTATATTATAATATGAGTGCTTAATCGAATGTACTTCTAATTTATAAAATTATTCGTCTCGTAGTGCCTCACAATAAATGTAATGCCGCTGTTTGTTTTTTTGTATCTTTATGAAGATTGCTTATTTTCAGTAGCGCGATTGAATACATGTATTTGTGAAACAAAAAATTTTCGGATGAATGTATAAAGGTTGATTCATATTTAGGCGTCCGAAAGGTTTATTGTCTTTTTTACAGCATAAGAGCCCTGTCCAAGAAATCCCTATGTCCATACTAAAAATAAGCATATTCCTTTTCCTTCGCGATCATGTTCAGCCAAATAATGAATGAATAAAAGTATTCCCAGAAAAATATGGTTATCCAAGGGCATTATGACAGTTCTTGGTGTACATTTGAAAACAGTTGTTGTAATTCATTTAATTTTTAAATCAAAGTCCCGGGTACGGAAGTGTGGAGCAAAGTTACAAGTAATGTTAAATGTGATGTATTTAATAGTAAGCCTGAATAAACTTGTGCCAGGAATGAATGAACCACCCTTTGGGCAAACACTACATGTTTTCTTCAAAACTGCATGCTAATTGGTTGGTTGTATATAAGTATGTACATAAGTACAGCTATTTTTTGTATGATGTTCTTCTGATATACCTTTTCAAACGTGAGGCTACGATATAAGTAGCAAAGCAATGTGTACAGTGTAAAATGAAATGTAGGAAATAAAACAAGGACACGATTATTGTGTATGATAGTTAACATGATTATAATTTTTACATGTAAAATTATAATTTATAATGCTACTACTGTATTGAATTTCTTGAATTTCTGTAACGAATAAAAGGAATACGAATTTTTTCTTAAAGGACAGCTCGTCACACTAATGTTCTTCTTTTGGCAAATAGTTAATGGAGGAAATGAACGCTTATGGTTACCAGAAACTACGCTCCTTCACTAGTTGGCCACTGTGCAGTCCAGTGAGCACAGCACTTACTACTGCATGTTCATCTTCTGTCAAAATTAGGATCGAACACCCCCATACGATAATTTTTAGTATCATCTGGAGAAGATCAGCACGCACATATTTGTACGATTTATTGTTTATCAAATCATCAATCACAAAAGCATTACGCATCATCGTAAGCATAATATTAATCAGAATAATATACAACGAAATCTTGCTGTCCACTGAACAATGCGGAACATAGAGTTTTAATATTACATGTTCAATCAAAAAAATTTGTGTGGGCTGCGGGAATATGTAGGACGTGTACATAGCACAGACAGCTTGTTCTGTCTGAGAGCACGTTGCCCAAACATAATTATGCAGCAAATATTAAAGCGTACATCATCACGGTAAGAAAAACTAGCCTGCTTCGCGTTCTTGTTGAGATTGGGAAACTAGTAAAAACAGCCAATATGATGTATCAAAGCAGTAGGAGGTTCTCATCATCATTATCTTCGACATCATGATTGTCATGAGCAAAAAAAACCTTGATCACATTATGATAATTGATGATGATACGTCGTCTTTGTCATACGTGCGCCTAAACGCGAAACAAATGACATCAGGCATTGTTGTATGTATGTTGAAATGTTGAATGTGGTAGATGCAAAAGAAAACAAAACAAAAATGAGCATACCCGTTTTACAATTGCATCCGTACCATGTATAGTTTGCAGTAATACAATTAGTTTAAAGAGTGCTAGTAAGTTTACAAGATTACTGGCGTAATCTGTCGGGGTCTCCTCGTTATGATTTAAACAAGAAACGTCATCAAGTTGAAATCATCGTTTCAAGTATATTAGCAATATAATCCTTGTTTTAGCTCATAATGCCCACATCAGACACCATATGAATATCAATGGCACCGGATTTTTGTCCAGTTTTCATTTAATCTGTATTATCAGTAGACACCGAACTGCATGTATCGATTAACGTTATAATTTAATTTTTTTCTCGAAGTATCAATACATACAACAGATACAGATACAGGAATAGCAGCTTTATCATTTCATTTGAAATCAAGAGTAAACCGAACCATTTGCCTAATAAAAGGTTAGATGGAAACTAATGGTAAGTCCGCTTAGAGATGATGCGGAATAACGTAGAATGCGTTATTAAAATTAAACTACATGTCACCAAATTCAAATATTACTAATACATATAATTGGACCAATTTCTTGTTCCGCACCCTTGGCCCCTTGCTTTCTATGGTAGATAATGTTACTTTACTTTTCCTTTATTTGTATCAGTTACAGTCACTATGCGTTCCATGGTTTATCTAGATTTTGCATCTAAACAGTTTACCTTTTTAGAGTAAATCAGTTTTCCGTATCCCTTTCTCTTGATATAAGGATGAAGTAAATACTATTATAATAAAAATAATAACATGTTTTATAAACACCGGGTTCTTGTTTTGTAAGGAATAACAGCATCCTCGAGCAAAGATATAGAATCAGGAATCAACATCTTACTATAATGTATTGTCGGGGAAACTTCAGCAGAAAACTTTCGAAGTGGATGTCATCTTTGCAGTCGGATTTATGTACCTCCCTGAAAAAAACTGGGAATAAACTTATGTTTGTATTAATTATTTATTATCATTATTACAAATAATTTTTTTTTAAATAGTTTTATATTTGGTTTGTGTTTGTGTTTTTTATAAAGAATGATACTTGCAGCAGACTGCGTTGCGCTTTAAACTACTGAAAATGCAAGATATGTATGTATTTGCTAATTACGATAACTTGGAAAGCAAAACAAATGCATGAGAGTCATTGAATTTGTAGTTGAATATTTATAAAAATTATTTTAGGACCAACTTGAAAATGATAACAGATATCCACAAATGAGCAATGCTCTAGTATCACATGCATGCTATTATAATTAGCTATCTGTTACAATTGTGTAAATCATACAGATCTTAATACATGACACGATGTTTATATGATATAATATTAGAATAATAAACAACATAACAAATTAATAGTAGCAAAGTGACAAAGTAACCACTTGATTTGTGATCAATCGCACCTCCAATATTTCCTCCAACATTTCCTTCGAACCTCTTACCAACTCCACCGGGAATGTGTAATTGATTAGTGAAAATAGAACTTCAAAATTCCTAACCGTTTCTGAGTTACCACTGAGTGACCTTTTTGAAGACCAGTGGGCGCCACATGGCTTCACCTGGAAACTCGAAAATCATTCCCAAGGGAGCTTAAGGGATGAGGAAGCGATTGGCGAAATCAGGATTTCAAAATTCGAAACCGTTTTTGAGTTATTGTTCGACAGACAGGCAGACAACGTAAAGTTAATATGACTTCGTCATTTAATTACGTTGACGAACGCATACTTACAGTTAGGGACCCAATATTCTTGTCCTTTTGAGGGACAAGAATATTGGGTCCTGCCTGCTAACTGACTTAAGTGTATGTTTTACCCTTGAAAGGAGAATGATTATTGACATAAAAACATGCTCATTTTCTGATCTGATTTTAATTTAAACAGTTATCCCAATAGCTCAAAAACAATACTATACATTTTGTTCAATCAATCATATCCACTACTCTAACAAATGAAAGAAATTTATTTTTTATTATAAATTACAGTTTATTATTACAACGCACCTAAGCAAGACGCAATTCGACAGGTAAAAAATAGCATCGAATAACCCACATGGACAACACGACGCATATACGATTAAAGTTAAGATGACAAAAACCGCTGTCCCGTTTTTGGATGAAACTTGTTTAAAAAAACGCTAACAATGGCGAAAAGTTTTCCTTCCTATGCATTCAGTGGTATTCGTTTTTTTAGTTCAAGCGAATGAAAATGGTGGCAATGCGTGGCAAGTGGTGGTGGTTTTATTGCCTGCCTATACTATAGGTTTTAGTTGCTAAGACAAATTTAATAAATAACCTACAACAAACTGTGACTGAAAAAAATCTTTCAACCACAAACTCGGACTACTACCATTTCTTCGTGTTGCGTGTTGGATATCATGGAAAAGGGAATAATGGAGAGTGCATTAGACGGTGATGTATGCTCATGTTCATCATCATTTTTTAACTACAATAGTAGCCATAATAAGTGACAGTGATTCTACCAATAATGTTAGAGGAACTGCCAGATATCACGAAAAAAAAACAAACGACTAGAGTTTTACCATATCTGGCACTTCATTATTACTTTAGTGGAGACAAACAAGGCTGCAAATTATTACAAATCATGACATCTCATGCACTCATAATTTACAACACATTTCCATTAAAGGAGAATATGATATCAATTTCACAACAAAATTTTTCCCCAACAAAAAATCAGATTCAAGAACGTCATGTTGTGCAGCAAGACCTTATCATCCTAGGAAAATTACGTGATAACGATGCGCTTGTATACTGATGTTGAGATAATGACATATGCTTTTCAACTTGTGGTGGTATGTATTTTAGTTTGTACTAAAAACCGCCATTAAAATTCTCCAAAATATGACAAATTGTACTTATTAGCCGGCGGAAGTGTCTATATATGTACAAGCGACATCAAGACATACGTGTGCAGTTACTAATCACTAATCACGCATCAATATAATTGCCATCTCACCAACACATTATTCAACACATAGAAACGAAAGCAGGTTTTCCGGCAAATTTAGTCATTTAACTTAAAATTCCAAAAATAGCCTTTCCGCGATGCCTCTCACTCACTACCTTTCTTTATACACTTTGTACATTTTTTTTGTATGGAAATGGAAACTACATACATGAAATATGTAATCGAATGTAACAGTGCCTGGAAAATTAATGAGACGACATGCGAGTTGGTACAAAATCATGACTCCTTGTTTTAGGCACCTGTACTGTCCCTTTACGATGGCTACTTTTCGTCTCAAATATCGTAGCAATGTGACTTAAATGGCCCATTATGAAGGTGAAATTCAAGTGCACTGTTGCACGGTTACCTGTGGAGCTAAATAGTGTGTGCAGTAACGATCAAATATCCCTGTTCAATTTACCTAAACAGGGTTCAGACACCGGTTGCGTGTTACCTAATATCCCGAAAAGAAAACGATTTCGTTCTTTATTTGTTTCGTTCAAGCACAAGGAATGCAACAGTGGCACACTTACTTACATTACACCCTTCTTGTTTGCTTGTGGTCCCGTGTAACTCTTACCGTACAAGTACAAGTGGTCCAGAGAACCTGCGCGAAGGTAATCTTACCCTGGAATGCAGCAGGAACTATTTTTATTTTCTCCCGTTTCGTATTCCATTACCTGTATATCAGCATTACAAAAGAGGTGAGCAGAAGCAGACGCATAATGGGACGATGATCATCATCAGTAGCATTACATAACATACCTGATACTTTATACTATGAATGAACACGAAACGTTCAGTCATTCAAATGAATCCATTTATTGTGTTGTTTACTATTATTTTTTTGTGCTGCAATGAAATTCGAGAAGATGAATGAAGTTCATTTCATGAAAAGATTTTGAATCAACTTTTAACGCATAAAGTATGTGGGTACCTGGGAGCATAAAGCTTCATTTGCATACACCATTGTTTTGCTACCAATTCATACACATACAGTTAACGAGTTAAAAAAAATCTCGTGCCCGTAACTCCAGTCTAAAGTTTATTCACTTTTTTTGTCTGGAACGCCGGATTCATTTGTATTTCAATAAACATTCAAATACTATCATTACAAAACCCGTTCAGATACCCTGGTTGAGTGAGTGTGGAACTGTTTGTACATTGTTTTCAATATATAATTCCGGAAAAGATATGCTACGCACTGGTATTTTGCATACTTTATTCATTAAGTGTGTTTTCATCAAATTAAAAGTGATCCATCCCGATATAACCGGGAACAAAGGTAAATATAATATTATGTTCATTGCGTAACACATGCAAAGACCTTTTTCAAAAGGAAGAGATACAAAAAATTAAAAAAACAGCCTGAAATTAAATGGTACTCCATGAATGCAAGCATAAACAAGTTCAAAAGACGTTCATTAACAAAACTTGATGAATGATCAAAACTGACATGTTCCATTTTCGATCAGACTCACATATTGAAAGGGTATAATTGGTTTCAAGACTGATAAACATTAATTTTGAGTCAATATTGTTTCAATCAGTCTGATTCAGTAGCATAAAGCAAACTAATAATTTGATTAAATTAATAAATTAATTAGTCGACTACGATTGTTTATCTGAGAACGTTTGTGCTAATGCAATAAAAGTAAAATGCAATAGTCAAAAAGTCAATATTCTACTACTACCTTATCATACCTATTTTGTTTTGAATTTTTAACTGACAGTGAGAATTAACCGGGAATTAATCGTTTTAAAAATAAACACTTTTGTGGCCGGCATAATTTCATTAGCAGCCTTTTTTACCGTCATGGTGTGGATTCATATCGTTGTGAAATGACAGCCCGTATCCACAATAATTTATGTTGTCAAAACCAACCAGATTCTTTTTATTTACGGATGATAGCAATTAAATTTTCTCAAAAGTCCAGTTAGTCCCGTACACAACAAAAGCATGTCTAATACTAGACTAAACAACAAATATAGTCAAAATATTTGATATCTCACTAGAGGCAAGCTTAACCCAGTCTTCCTGAGAATTTTCTCGTTGAGATAAACCTAACCCTGTCAAGGAAATTCCTGGAAGATGCAAGCAAACGACGAAAGTCATTTACTAACCTCAACCATTGAACTTGCGACGGTCTCGTATATTTCCCGCTTGTCTGTTTATCGTGTTCACAAAAGCATGGCTTATGGGATTAAAGTAAGAAACAGGAAAGCACACACACATAATCATGCACCGTAATACTATACCAACATACTAGGAACAAACAAGAAACACTTATCGACGTAACCTGAGGTAACTCTGGACGGCTTGGATTTACAGCCCTCATGGAGCCGCTAACAATATAGATTGAACTTAATCGTTTTAATAAATCTCCGGTTACGATGTGTCCAGCACATTTATTTTTTCCTCACTGTGCTCAACCCTGCTGATTTATACTAACCACCACGCATTTGACTTGTTTCCAGTGCCACGGAAACTGCGTTTACGTGCTCACGTAATAAACAACTAGCCTACATCATCGCAGCAGACTATAATACTTTTTGAACAAGTTTAGGTTAAGCATTATCGTTATCTTTAACGTTTTTATTACGCGGACGAACCTACGTAAACATTGTGTGTGTTTGTTTTTACACAGCAAACCGTCTTAGTTAGGATTTCGTGTCCCTGTCATCTCTGGAACGCGTAAAAACTGCATAGCAAGCTGGTGTAAAGAATTATTCAGGCATGTGAACATTCACACGTTGCAAGACACTGGCCTACCACATACTCTAATTACTACATTCCATGTTCACCCGAATTGTTTCTCCTTTTAAAATACACTGCTGACCTGTAAATAATGACGTTGCGTTTGATTTCGGATGATTATGTAAAAAATATTGGGATCAGAATGGTAGGGTGTGTAGCACCTTCCAGGTACCCTGTTTTGTAGAAAAATAAATGTTTCAGTACCTCCAGCAAAAATATAAATTGTACACACTAAAAAAATTGTGTCACCCACAAATGAAATGGGAAAAGCAACTGTAGCGTGCTATCCTGAAGTGTCCACTGGATAGAGCATCACCTCGTTGTTAACGATCTAATGATGAATTTCGATTATTTTTCTTCTTTGTAGCTAGATTTTGTCTCTTCTTGCCTAGCTGAGAAATGCGGCATGATTAAGACACTCTGAAACAAAGATGTCATCGTTTTCCATTTTTTCCATTTTGCCTCCGTGTGTGTGAAAGGACCTCACGGGCGACATAAGCTTTTTTTTAAATCAGACCAGAAATACAGGTATATGTTCGTCGGTGATATAAATAGAATTTCTATCCTCCTCAACATTATTTCCTACCTTATCCTTGAATCAGCATCGGATAGGAAAATTTTGAGGTGATGTGAATCAAGCAGTGCGGTATAATAGAAACTTTTAACTCGTTTTGTAGAAAAAAAACTTCTTATGCAAGAGGGGGAAAGAATCATCTAATATAGATAGACAATAAGTTTACACAAAAGTATCATTCATATAGGTAATGGGTTTATTTCCAGTCAGCTAGTATATAATCAATATAATGGGTTTAGGTCCACACAGGATCCTTTTCAACAAGTCAATGGATATAGAATATAGAAAATTTTGTATCGTAGCGTGTGCAGTGTGCATCTTCATGAAAATCTTGCTGTGATTGTTTGTACAGTTTCGACTTGTTAGTTTACTTGCTCGCCAATCAATTTAGTTATAGAAACAAGTGAAATGTTTTTTTGATAAGGAAAGCTTTGAGGATTTTCAGAAGAGATTGAAATAAAAAGGCCTGCTCTCTATTACTATTACAACGTTCTCACTCCTATTTATTATACTAGCTTGGTATACTTGTTCATTTTTACTATTACCACCAGTTTTACTTCACCTATCGCAATGTCATTCTCATATATTACACTCATTATCCATTTTCAATCGCTCTCACTTCCACTTTGGACTTTGAAGTACAGAGGTGAACGGAGAAGAGAATGGCTCATAATATTTCTTTTAGGTCATTCACAATAGCTTCCCTTCCGATCCTTAGTGTTTATTTGACGTGAGACATCGTGGCGCGATGTACTTTTGAGATAATCGTTACGTGAAAGAATGACTTTATTATTTTCGTCCAAAATCGTTATTACTGTATCACTACCGCACACAAGCACACACGGTTCAAGTCAAATGTTTCACTGCGCATGATGCGATTGCCAGCAGACACGATATATGTTGCATTACAATTGATAAGGGCGCCAGCAATTCATTTTGTAAAGTTCACCTTGTCCAGAAGATGAGGATGCCGTCTATACGTCGTGATTTCTTTTCAAACTGTTTGATAGGCACAGTGTTAACCTAAAAACGTTTGGAGTCTTTTTCTGCCACAGGCTGTTTTACTCACGGTACAAGGGTGAAGATGGAACTTAAATTGTAGATTCGACAAATTTCATGCGTACCTAGTTCCGAAATTTTTAGCATTCATACACAAAAAGGTGCTCAGCATTACGTTTACACATTGCTAGTTGCTATTTTGTTAAAATATTTTCCAGTAATTTTTGACATACGTAACGGAGCATTGTATTTATAAAAAAAACATATTAGCCGTATACAAATAATTGTAGTATTGTTGGAAATGGGGAAAAGTTTTGTTGGTATGTATTTTAAGAGAACTACATCAACAAAACGTTCTACAGAATCAAGCCTGCATTCTGCATAAAAGAAGGTATCCCAAAGAGGGTACAAGAATTTACACTGGACCATCAGTACATAAAATATTTCTTAGTTAAGAGATTCTCAGTCAGTCGGAAAAAAATCATGATTTTTTTCTATTTATGATTTTACATATGCATATTTTTGTACACTTATTATACAAATAAAATAAGTGGTGTAAGAATTGAAGGAAAAGCTCTCGCATCATGGCTTCGTATTAAATTCCATGTAACTTTGAGAACGCACAATGAATGCATGTACTTGACCAAAATAGGAGAAAAATCTATCGACAAGCAACTCATTAAGACACTAACAAATGAATAAAGCCTTGCCCTGTCAAAATATTTACTTTGGAAGTTTTTATGAAAGAAAAAATTGAAAAAACAAAAGGCTCTTTAGTCTCAGTTTATTTAATGTTGTTGATGATGACGGTGATACAGTGAGTGCAGCGTGTGTATTATTTAATACACCTCTCGCGTTGTGTGCTTCACACTTCTTACAATCAGTCAGTGTTGTCGATTCAAAGATAAAATAACATAAAGTTGGTCGCTGTTGGAAAGGGAAACTCCCGTTTCATTTATGCAGTAGCAAGTAGCGCATTATTACTATTATTATTTGGAGTGAAGTTGGAAAATCGAGACCAACCCAAAAATTATCGATATTCAAAATGAGAGAATTGATTCGTGATCAAAACCTTCAACCTTATACTATTTCAATAATAATAATAATACAGTAATAATAATAACAAGTATGAGCTTACGATGAGAGTACCTATGCAAGGCGTAGAAATAGAAATGCAGCCAACTTATTAACTTTTTATTCAAAGCGTGGTATTGTTTTTAGTGGATCACTCGCACTCGGTTCAGTTGAACGGAAACGCTCATTGTCCAAGATCGTAATATTACTTTTTACTTTGTGCCTGTCCCCACTACTCTATTTGAGCAACTCATCGGACAAAAAGTGTTTCGTCTTTCCTCCCATCAAGAGAAAATCCGAATTGAACAGTTTGTACACATTCCAGTTCCAGCAGCGAATTGTAATGCTCTCCTGTTTTCTTGGAGGAAACGATTATACCATGGCGTACCACCATCGTCATGAAGATACCTGTAACAAAGGAAAATTTGCTGTGATCTGTTGTAAATTTTGAATCAGCAGGATTTTGAACAAAGAACGACGTAAAGACCATTTGATAAATTCATAATTACTTTGTGTGTATCACCAGCTTAAGTTGTGCTCTTTACTTATACGTTGTTTACTGGTTACAACGAAAGGTCGTGATAATATGTTAAAGTAATCCTCTGCTGTGTACAATACACATCCAACACAACACTCCTTTTCAAAGCAGGCATAGGTACATGTATGAATCAGCGGGAACTTTTCCTTAAAGCTGTCAGCTCGGCACGCGGCCTATTAAAAGCCAGCTAAGAAGCTCGTTTCCTGCAGGGTCATAATGAGGATAATAATCAACATTAACATTCACATCAACACAACAAGTAAACGAGTGCTTTCCTCGACATTGGATGCAGGAATGAACGCATGAAAATGAGAAAAGGGTGCGTAATAAGTTGTCAAAACGTGTTGTATAAACATGGATAACGCATTATATATGAAAAATACAAGAAGTGATTACACTTCTTGAAACGTTGAAACTAATATTAGTAAAAAAGCGTAATAATGATAGCGGTGATACGAAGGGATATGATATAAAGTTATGTACTTTGGTCACTTAAATTATGCACCGTACTTCCTTCGGTGCACTATTTTTATAATAAAAAATAACGATATAAATGTAGGAACAGGGCATAAGGAGCATGCAAATTAATAAGATGAAGACTTGATGCTGAGAGATGCTTCCTCGTTCGTAATTGCCTCAAGATACCCCACTCACTCACCAAGATATTATTTACTTGGGCAGCATCTTCATATCTGGACTTGAAAAAAAAAACAGTTCCCTGGTGCTTGGTAATGACAATGCCCTGAAATTCGTTCTTTGGCGTCATAATGGTGAAGTTAGCCGATAAATTTCTTGTAAAAGAATTTTATTATGTTCGTGTCATGTGCCTTATTAGTTTCCCTACAGGAACTACATATTCTAATGGAGATGAAAACAAAAGGAAAGTTGCAAGGGAAGCAATATAATCGATAATAAATAATAAGAACAATGACGCTCCATTGAACCCACTGTTTAAGGCTCCCCCCAACTGGAGTCAGGGTTAATTTGGTTAACGAAGGGTCATCCACATGCAAACATGTACATCAGTTGTTGGACGCGCTCATTCCCTTCATTACTCCCTCCCTCATTCATAGGCAGTGTCTAGGCGAAGATCAATTTTATTGTTGATTACACAATACTTTTCTGTCTGATAATGACAAGCAAACATCACCTTTATCAAAATGAATCAGCAATCATATTGGGATCCCTTTTAAGTGCGTATCACACTGTACACCATCTCAAAGCATGGACATAATGTTGCTTCGCTATTAGGGAGCAATGCAAGAGACGTGAAGTGGTGAAAGCAAAACTACAATATACCCATCGGTCTAAAGTTTACGGCACTTTTTATGACACATCAATAATAATTAATAGTGGTGGGTTTCATGTGATGGTATAAGAAAAACATAAAGTCCATTCATAAATAGTATTAGGGGTTAAAGTTGGGAAATACAACGGTGTAAGGAAAATCAGCTATTTTGATTTTAAAGTATTAACTTTAATCCCAAAATTTAGTACGCCAATCTAATCTGATCTAGAAGCGTAGTTATAGAAGCGATTAAAATAATTTAATTTTGCATCTTAAAATTTTTCAGGGTACTGCATTGTTGTTATCATCAATGTTCGTACAAAGTCGAAATTGCAGTCGAAGTGAAGTACATATCCTCTTTTTTTAGTCCGCGTGTATTAATAAAGTAAATATAAAGTATTTTGGAGTAAGGTAAGGTCGAAAGTTAAAGTACACCAGTGTGCGTGTGTAACCTGTTTCAATGATTTTGTAGACACCTTTGCAAGCAAAGTTTTTTGGTGAACTCTCTGGACACGAGAAAACAACACTTCATTCATAAATTTTAGCTTGTGTGTTGATGATATTCAAAGCGTCTTCACACATCATGCGTTTGTATAACAACTAACAACCACTGACAACGCAACACTCACGTTCCATTTTATTTTTTACTGGGCTACAAGTTACTGTATGATATTATTTAAATGCCCTGCTGTTGGTGCAATGAGTAGTGAAGCTGATGTTGCTGATGATATTATTATGAGGATAATGATTGACTAATAGGAAGAACAACCAACAGAGCAAACAGACAAGAACAGGGAATGACTGGTGATGATGATAATGCACCATTTTTACTAGTAAACTGTCCAATCTGTCTACACATCTTGGGTGGATATGGAGTTATTTTACCTTTGCTGATCATTCTTCTGAGGAACAACGACTTCTTCACTTGGCTTTTTTTTCTTCTGCTGATGAATAGGTCTATTATATCTAAAATGATGCATTAATGCCATCATTTGTAAACAGAGAGCATTATTGTTTTTAAAATTTTGGGCTGAGCTTTTATTGACTGACCTTATTGACCTGAGCGACAAGCAAACGCCCGATCTTCCGATATGCTTGGCACAAGACAAACCGAGCAGCACACCAGGGGTATGTATACAAAAGTCATTCACATTTTACAATGCGTTATTAGCCCTTGGTCAACAAAGAAAGACAACAACAACAACATTATGTACATTTCAGCTCCTCAAAAGAGCCAAAGAGTGTTATCATGTCAGTCTTACTTTTTGTTTCGATCTCTTTACTGTTTACCTGCATGGAACGAAAAGAAAACTGATTGTGTCATCTAAAAAAGAGAGCACCATTATCATTTTAGTTAGCTATGTAAACCATTAGGCTTGATTTGACTGTAATAATAAGTATGTATGTATCGATTGAATGTGAGTTTGTGAATTCTGAATTCAGTTTCTTGACAGTACAGTACGAAGAACAAAGCTTATCTCAATCATGACAACGCACTGCACGAATTACCCCGCTAGGTCGCCCAGTTTGACAAATTGTACGGTGAAATGTATTTTACAGTGCATTGTATCACAACAGTTTGTACAATTTGTTTGTGAAAACATTTTTGAGGACAGGAATAGGTAGTTTGGATTCTCTTGGCTGATGAGGATTTTTAATGCACATAAAACGGTATTTAATTAAACAATGAAAAGTAATTATCGTTGCGAAAGTAGTGCTGACAGTTCAAGTTATATTGCATCACAAAATGTCTAATTGAAAGCGAAACACTAAAGGAATAGTCATGTCATGCCTGGAATAGTTTGTAAAATCAAGAAACCTAAACATTACGAACGTGTTTATACTTTTCATGAGCACTCGTTGGATTGCAGCAAATGAAAATGCAAATAATACAAGTACGACTACCAACGTTTGGACATGTACCTATGTATATATATATTCTAGTATTAAAAATAAAATTGAAATGTTTCCAAAAATATTCTATGCAAGGCATAATTTTGTGAACATTGATAACTACGCAGAATGCACTGTCATTCGTTGACCTATGGATAACTATCATTTTATCTTGTTATACATATTATGAAATCGTTCTTCTTGCTTTATTTTGATAACTTACAAAGATAACCACGAACCAGTCCAGGTTCACAAGTAACAGTGCATTTAAACTGCGTTGGCAGTGCAGTGTAGCGCATACTGCGTTATTGTGTATCTCCTAATCGTCATTCAATTTGTCTTGGTGAAACTCATAAGTCACCTTGTAATCATGTCAATAACGTATTGACCCACAAGTTTTGTAACAAGACAGGTAGATTGATGTACATAATATGTACATCTGTGTGTACTCGACGTCGCGTAGACGTACTTTATGAAAGTCAACCACATAAAATGCAAGCAACTGCATACTCTAAAAGCATAAAATGGCCTATTCATTATTATTATTGTGAGCATTATTCCCAATTTTTTAAGCGTAACTTTTGTTTCTTTACTTCCATTACAGAAAAAATGAATGTTGGCATTGCGGGATAATATGTAATAACAGCAGTAAGTCACAACAAGCCATTACATAGTCATAATAATAAATCAAATGCTGATTAGGATGAACAAGTCGATTACTTTTGAAGGAAAGGGAAATATTTGCATTCTCATTCTCTTTTCTTCTCTCTCCTTCTCTTCTTGATACAATCCTGCCCGTTTGTCTATCTCAGTGCTTGAAACAGGTAAATCACAATTTACCTGTTCATATTTGGGACTCTTTCCGAAAGAAGACATAATAATGTAAGGTACCATCACCAGACTAAACTAGACCGCAGGTTGAATAAAAAAACCCCAGGAAAAGTTCCATCATCGTTCCTCCATTTGAAATCATCCTTGTCTAATACATCAACTTTAACACCGGTTCATGCGATTTTATGCAGTATCACTAGATGTACGTTATGTTTGTCGTGTTATTTTAAAAAAAAACAAAAATGCTGGTTATGCTTGGTTTTGATACTACGTTTATAAGTTATGTATTTTTTTACAGAATACTATGAACGTGTACGTGTTTGGAGTCAAACTTCTCCAATAAACTACCAACAACGTGAAACGCAACGCTCCGTTTTATTGCTCTTT
>JAHZNB010006825.1:0-10091 GCA_027744295.1 Callyntrura guangdongensis | reverse complement strand
AGAGTCTCCTCTATCTAATACTATCTTCAGTAGCTTGTGTAAAGATTGATGTGCTGAAATATCGACTCCTAAACTTGTCGCAACTTTTTCCGAAATTACTACGTACATCAACCCAGCAATTATAAGAGAGTATATTTAGTAAACCGTTAGCTGCAGTAGACGCTACTGTAGAAAAATAGAATCATAAATATCGTAATCCTGGCAAATACAAAACGACAAATATATTTTTAGAGACTTCAATAAAGTTGCATTTCCTATTAGATTCATTGAAACCGAATGGTAAAAACACCTTCCATCTCGCTTGTAGGTGCAGGCTGCAACCTACGATTATAGCGATTTATTATTGGGATAATAGCTGCAAGCCTTTGTCCAGTGTATTTGCAAATACCTCAATCAGACACCAAATTCCCAAATGCATCAAATCCCGATCTGAACTGTGTAGTACATCGACGAAGCAATGCCAAATTTGAACGACTCTGCTCAACCCATTTAATTATTCCTCTTCCCTCAAGTTTATGGCCAGCCTCGGCTACAACAGTTGGGTCTGAAACATTATGTATACCCAAAATTCTATTTATGTCTTCAAGTAACTCATTCATAAACTTTACAGCGAACCTTATGTTGTCTAATGCTGTTCTGCCTGCAATATAATTTCTATTTAAAAAACTAACTGCATTTATAAAAAATGTATCAGCAAACTTATATGTAGCTGGACTAAATCTGGTTTCGGTTCTATTTACAACCACTTCAACTGGCTTTTTACAATAAGATGAATTGGCAGTCAGGTTTACTGACTTTTTCACACTCCTGGGTTCCTTAAACTGCGCGTTTGCGTTGTTATCTGCTTTTCTATTTAAAGCCGGAAAGGAGGTGAAAACTTCGAGCTTGATCGACTTTCTCTTTTGACAATAGTGGAAAGTCACCTTTGCATCGTGGCTTTCTCATTATTGAAATTTCACCTCTGACATCCAATTCAATAGTTTTTTATAATACGGATCTAAAATTACCTTCTCGAAGTGTGTGTTTAACAAATATAACTGAGACAATTCTTAAAAACGACTTAAAGCAACAAAGGCTTGTGTAGATTCCTAGAAGCTACGATCTAAATCCACATAGTATTTACCTGTAACAGTAGTTCCCTGAACAGAGTGGACAGTTTTTGAATAGCCCAAAATTATTGGGTACTGCAATCGATAATATGAATTAGCATCTAGTTTAAATTTTTGTTAAAGGCATGCGCTTAGTTAAATCTTCTAAATCCTGCAGCACAAGGTTGCTGCCAACATTTGCTACCCGCAAAACTTTAGCTCGTTTAGAAATTACCCAACCGTTAGCCACATCCATGTTACGTAACAACCGTACTACACAACCAAGTTTATGAATTAAAACTTCATCCCATCCCAAGTGTTTAACGTAGAGACAAATATTTTCTTTAACTGCAGCCAAAACTTCCCTATTCATATCGCAATCAAAATCTTGAGATAATATTGAGTCATCCTGTCCATCTAATTGTTTAATAGATTTGTGATTGTAAAACTTCATTTTGTTGTGTGTTGCTGTAAAAATTAGAGTGTCGTCGTCATATATAATATCAGATACATGTGTATATCTAGTTTCCAAAAGACCCTTGTCTGCGTCGGTCATCATGTGTACACGAACGCGATTAAAATTCTGCGATTTTTGAGTTTTGCGAAGTAAATTCGCAAAATGTTTATCTTTTTGCCAAGTCTTTTTAAGAACCAAAATACTAAACAAATTTAATAAAGAATTTGATAATACGGATTGTGATATCGCCGGAAGCTGAGCTCCATCACCTTTCAGAAACAAATGTTTTAAACCAAATGGAGAACGTTTGGATTTCCCGTATTGCTTTGTGCTCTTATGTAACTGATCAAGTAAGTCAGAGTTCAGCATGGAAAACTCATCAATCATTATAACATCGGTATCTTCAATTATCTTGGAGGATATCGTACCTCCATATGTCGTACCTTGGATATCGTAAGTTGAAGGTAACTGTTTCCGTGTATGTCAACCTTGGGGTAACACTGAATAGTTGTTCCGTTAATTAGGAACGCCGCACTTTTGGTGGTTGCAAGTATGAAACACCATTTTTTTCTACAAAATACGAGTACAGCGCTCGTGAACAAAAGATTTACCGACACCTGCACCACCAGATATTATGGCAAGTATCTGTTCTCCAATCGTAATTTTTCGATCAACCCAATCCATTAAATTTGTTTGTGAATCAGTCATTTAGCCTAGAAACGAATCATATGGTTCGAATTTTAAACGTTTTTCTACCATCTTGGCAAGTTCTTCGCCATTTTTGTATTTAATATTTTCCTGAGCTTCAAGCATACTATCTATCCACGGTACTATAATAGAATCGATATAGTCTTTAGTAACGTAAGATTGATCGACCAACAACTTTGCTATTTCTAGTACGCGATCAACAGAAAAGTCTCTCTGCACTGCACCGATAATGGCTTATTTTATGGTTTCCTGAGAGTCAACTCAGCCTCAAGGCAACATTCTTCAATGAAAGTTTTTGAAACGTTTTCTTCACTAAAATATTTTTTAGATTCATTACTAAATGGCATGAGAAATTGCCAACGGGGAACGGCAGCTTTGTCCCTTAGTTGTAACCATTGCAAGTATAAGTTATCCTTTGTGATCGAATTATACGAATTCGTCCACTAAAATCATGTTGTTTCATCACATTTTGGAACAAATTCAGAATCAGTTGCTTTGACGGAGCCGCTGGTCCCGAGAGCTCTGGATGTCCCAAAGATGGCTGGAAGGTGGTAGTTGTCCCAGTCCACCTGTGTACAAAAAACCGTGGTGGTTTTTTCTGGTTTTTTGTTAATATTGCGACGGTTTAGTTCTTCTGCTGAGCTTAGCTCAGCAGAAGAAACCCTCTTTCTGTAACAGACGCGCACGCAAAAATTAGTTGTTAACGTCCTACAAAAGATCAAAGAGCTAAACATTACAAGATATTAAAACATTGACTAAAACGTGTATATAATATTATAAATGAGTTAAACATATAAGACAATTTTAAATTGAAATTTCATATGCAGGTTTTACGACCTGCACAAAATGTGTCTTAAGGTCAACTGAAAGAAATGATTTCTTCAGAATTCAAAAGGAATTTAAATTTCAAAAAACGGGATTAGAAAAGCTTGAAATATTTCTTGCATTAAGGAATGTGGTGTATGACAAGATACCAACATCAAATGACCAATTGTATGACAAAGAGGTTAAGATTGAGGTGATTATCAAATTTTATCATTGAGTTAAACAATGAGTTAAACAATAGTAATGTTTAATCCCATGTGCCGAAATTTTAACATGCAGTTAAACATTGAGTTAAACATTATTAATGTTTACTCCCATTGCCCGAAATTTTATCATTCAGTTAAACATTAGTATTGTTTAATCCGATTGCCCGAAATTTTAACATTGAGTTAAACATTTGTAATGTTTAACCCCTAACATGAGGACGGAGGGAATTTTAATATAGGGGGATAAAAATATTCAAGGGAAGAAGAAAGAATTTGCATGAAATTAACATATTGACAAATTATACACCGTTCAAGTTGTGAGTGTTACGATCAGGTTCATTCCATTTTAAAAAGCCAGACTGTAAGCATCACGAACAACGATGGCTGAAAAAGGCATAATTCTGTTGGAACCTACAAGGCTACAATATACGGAAGTTGAAACCACATTAGAAGAAGTTAGCAAAAACTGGAAAGTAAAATCATCCTATAAGTTTAAACACAAAGTGGTTATTGAATATTATTGTGCGTTTGGAAAACTCTGCCCTGTAAAATTGAAGAAAAAGACCATTGCAAATGATGTGTATAGGTACTGTTACTGGCACTTCGTCAGCAAAGATCAGTCGTCTGTCAACGCAGACTGTTTTTATTTATATGGGGTATTTTGCGGCATCTGCTCAACATACTTGCACACCAGTTTCTATGCTACTGTTTTTCTTTGTCATGATTGAACTCGTTTCATTATTGAACGCATGGTTGTAGTACAAGTCTTGTACATGATTGTGAGTTGATTACACAATGACAGACTAAACGTGTACATAATGCATATTACAAGGTTTGGACTACAACTATGCGTTCAATTTTGAAACGAGTTCAATACTGACAACGAGAAACAGTATCATAGCAACTGTTGTGCAGGTATTTACGGTGCAGCTGGGGCAAAATACCCCATATAAATAAAAACAGTCTGCGTTGACAGACGACTGATCTTAAAGTGCCAGTAAATATATGCCCAAACAACATTGACATTCAATATTGACTATTACTGGACATAGCTGTAATGCAAACTACCGATGCTTGGCTTAAGACAAAGCCAGAGATAGCTTATTAAATATATGATGACCTACAAATTGTGTATGTCGGATTCCGCCACAAAGTTAAAAAAACTCTATAATAAGGAATATAAAATGAAAATGGGTCGTCCATAGCGTATGAATAAAGCACTTGGAGTTATTATAACATTATTTATGAAGTTTAACATGAATACACATGTCGATTCTTGATTCTTTCCCCGAATATTTATCGTCCTTATAATTTTCATATACGGACGATTTATCTTCGCTTTTATCCCCAATAATTAAACTATGGTAATAATAGGGACGAATTATCAATACTCTAACCACGGAAACATTTATCTCTTCCCGAACTGACTATGCAGTAACTTCGTTATAAACTGTAAACTTTAAGTGAAGTTAGAGAGGACACATTTTCTGTTTCACTAAGTATATTACCATTACGCTTAAGTTTTGAGGGTTCGAATGGTACAAAGAGAATTTAACAAAACCAACCCATTTTACTTTATGGTCTGGATCAACAAACAAACAGACAAACAACAGTCAAAAAAATTATGAAGTGACTTAAGTAATGCAAGAGTAACAAGTAAGCAAGTACGTAACTGTACTTGCTTCGCTATGTTTTGAACATTCAAATACTATTACAAAAAACTTATTAATAAGTGAATTTAATAAAGGGTCTGTAAACTGTAAAAGCCTTATATAACGCCTATATGTATATTATAACGCCCAAACATATATTATAACGCCCAAACATATATTATAACGCCCAAACATATATTATAACGCGCCAACATATAGTATAACACCCAAACATATATTATAACGCCCAAAAATATATTATAACGCCCAATCATATATTATAACGCCCAAACATATATTATAACGCCCCAACATATATTATAACACCCAAACATATATTATAACGCCCAATCATATATTATAACGCCCAAACATATATTATAACGCCCACATATATATATAATATCGCGGCCATATATATATATATATTATAACTGTATTGACCATAACTATCAATTGCTGAAAACAGAATTTCAAAATCCATTTATCTTCAAGAGTTATCGTGCTATTTAAAGAGCGTCTTGTTTCTAACCCAAGAAGATTTGACTGAAAAGCCATGCTGACACATGTTATAGCCTTTGTCACTGGTAGTCGATAATAAAAAAATCATCCAAACCGGATTTACCGTTGTAAAGTTATGAGCAAAACAACTTTCAAGGTTTGACTGCTTATTTGACCCCATGGGGACAACCCCAAATACCTTTATTCGAATTTGACCGAGCTATGGTTTATGCCTATCGATTGGTGAAAACAGAAATTCGAAATTCGTATTCCTTTAAGATGTATCGTTTTTACGGCATGACGGTCAGAGACGATGGAGATAAATTATATAGTCACATAAGATGTGCCTAAAGGGATTAGGAATAATTAACGCTCGATCAGCACTCATCGGAATATCCGTACCCGTGCAAACAAACGCTTTCCGCTTTTCCTAATGGACAATCCAACGTCTTCAGTGATGATGACTCATTACCTTCCCTGCATGTCCTGCCGCTGGACACATTACCTTCAGCCGCAAATGGTCCTCTCCATAAAACACCACCTTGTATGTGCAACGATTCACTGACAGAATCGTCAAAACTGAAATCGCCATGACCATTAGTCGCCAAAAAAATCTCAAGTACGACATAATCGCAAATATTATTTACTTTGTTTTCTCGCTTTTTGTGTTTCATTTGAAATATTAGACGTAAACACCTATAGACTAAAAATCTTAAGTTTCTGATGTGAATTATTCTATTATATTCGATTTTTGTTCATCTTTTCGTATACACACAATGCAGTATTTCCTACGATCATAAGGGCTTGCATAAACCCTAGCCATTATCTTCAGCTAGTAAAAACAGAAAAAATAGGAAATGCTTCAAATTCATTTTCAAGTTTGTTTCCACACATGCATGGTGCCCACACCTTTCTGTCACAGTGCTTCATCATCACTGTGCGTGTATAGTTTCATAACACGCAACTGTACTGAGCACCGTTGCCAAGCTTGCAGAAAACATGGCCGTTATCGTGTCCTTTAATGCATACTGTCCCTTATATTAGAAGTCTCTTGTCCTTAGCTTTAGCTCCTATTTTATCATGTACATATTAAACAAAAATGGACTCCATAAAAGTTAACCCTACCTTCCTTTAGACACAAGCTAGACTGTTAACTAAGGAATGACAAACATCACTTTGTACCCGTTTTTGAAGTAGTAACGTAATCAGAAATACCTGGAGGATTTTCACTACATAAATTCTGATTTTGAAGTAGGTATGAATCTGAATAAATCGGGTTTTAAGCCGAAAACGAACAATATGATTTTTCTTTTCAAATGTTGTATCTTTTCCAAAATTAACGTACACAATTACGTAATTAGAAATCTACTTACCGAAGGTACAAATTATTTACCTGGTTTTTCATTTACTCGACCAATTACAATGGGACATTTTTTGAAAAGGACCTTTTGCGACAGTCGGTAACGTGTCCCGCGGTCAGACATGCAAGCGGTAGAAGGTGATGACGTTGGAGTTTCCATGAGGAAAAGCGGAAAGTGATCGTTTGCCCGGTTACGGATATTCCGGCGAGTGTTGATCCAGCGGTAATTATTCCTATACCTGTGCCTAAATAAATGGAATTTACTGGCCTTACGAAACTCAATAGTTTTTTGCTATTTACACCTAGAATCACAAAAATCATATTAAAACACTGATTTTAACTTTTAAAACAAACATTCTGCGAAGAAAAATATTTTTGTTTTCCCAAAATCCTTGTCTTGGGGATCCCATTACGGCCATTAGCAAGTGAAATCTGAGTTTTTGCAAATAGTATGTTTTTATAAGTGTAAAATATGCTACCGATTAGGGAAGGTCTCATTTGGGCGCAGCGTTAGCCCAGGGTAATATAATTTCTAATATGGCCCTTTTTATGCTAATACTGTATCCGGAACTATAAGTCTTCCAAGTACAGGCGCGTACCGTGAGTTTTCCCATTACTACCCAACTATGCCGTGACCCCACTACCCGACGGCGTTACCCAACTATACTACGCCATTACCCGAGCATTCTGTAAACGGAATTACCCAGCCGGAAGTGATCCAAACGTCCGTCCAGAGGTTTCTCGTCATCGGATCCATAAAACAGGGCCGTTTACCAAATGCGAATATATTCATTAAAATTATTCGATTTAATGATAATTTATTAAACCCCTACATATCAGATAGCAAAATAAAAAATCGCCGTTAAATATTACACCATTCGTTCGTTAAACAACGTGTTCTTAGTCCTTTTGAAGTCAATATTTAAAAACTTTCGAATAGTAGAATGTCAAAATAGGGCGGTAGTAATTTTTTTAATTGCTGACTCCTTATTAGTGCGTTGAATTTGTCTGTACATTAAACCAAATTGATGTAATATACATCATATTAATTGGGACTTTGAAACTTTGGCTTTCTAAAAGTTCATTTTAAAAATATTGTACTTGGAAACCAAAACCTTGACATGTTACTATCTCAAAGCTTTCAATTCCTTTAATGAACCTGCTGCGGTAAAGCATTATCTCACACCAATTTTCTCTAAGGACAGATTTCTTTAAAAGATTTGTGATCATATATATTGATATAGAAGACATAAATCCAAAAAAGAGCGGTATTTGGTTGAAAATTTTTAACGCCATTTTCACAGACTTTAAGCTTACATCACATAATTGCTGATTATGCGAATTAATGCAGTTTATTTCGAGTTATTCAAATTATTCATTATATAAAATTAAGTAAACTGCAATGAATAAATACCATTCAATGAATTAATTTTAAATCATTACAGCAAGCACAACTGATATGTTTAAGCACGAATAATCATTAAACGAAGTCCAAAGATATCCGTAAAACGTGTCTAACTATCCAGTAATTCATCATCCTCTAATGATCATGCTCTACACTAGTAATAACCTCTGAATTAATGGGCAAAATATTGTATTCGCCATAATCGTCATCAGTATCATCATCTCTAATTGGAACCTGTAAAGGAATAAAAGATAATTTTTTTGGTAACTTCGTATTATCAAAAAATCATGTATAATAAAATAAGTAACGTAAAAAATCCATTGCTTTCCCAATCGATCTTCCAAGCTTTCAAGGGAAAAATTATTAATGTTATATTAGTAATTAATATTATATTGTAATGTAATGTAATTGTACTATTATTATATTTAAAAGTCGTTATAATTATTCAAAACTTAGTAAACGATTTACTTTCTTACATGATCGATATATTTTTCCCATTTTTCGGCAGGGTACCATTCCATGAAAGTCTCTGCCAATTGTTGTATGGTGTCTATATTCTGATCAATATTATTTTTTATTCTGTTCTTGTAAGAAATAATTGATACTCTTACCAAGAACGCAATGTTTTTAATTCACCCATGATAGGACAAGCTATAGCCACGGCAGGAACAGTCATGAACATGGCAGGGGGGTTCTCTGGAGTTCGTGATTTTATAACTAACGTTCGAGCATCATTCGGAAAGGCGGGAGAATTTGCCACCCAACATGGGTTCGACTACAGAGAGGTATACAACGCACTACTACAGTACAATGTAGTTCAAGCTTTCGAGTTGGAGCAAACCAAGAAGATTCTAGCAAGTTTGTGGCAGAACACTGAAAATATGTCAAATGAGGAGGTAAAAATCTTCTACTGTTTATTGGCCATCATTGGCATGTTAATCGCCAATGTGTTTATGGCGGTAACACTTAACAATAAGAACCAACAACGACAGGATCAGAACGTGAATGTCCTTAACCATTAAATATGTAGTGCGATTTTTTTTATATAGTGCCAAATATTACCAAAGAACTAGACTAATTAATTTGTAGTTTTAGTAGTAGTAAAATTAAGTTTAGAACAACAAAATTACAAATCTAAAATTAGAAATGTAAATTTAAAGCTAAGTTTAAATCAAGTATCAATCAATTATCATGTAGAAATATACATTTTGTAATAACGTGTCCGCTCTATAGGCTATGCCTACAAGAGTGTATAATATGCTTTCTTAATAAATTCATTCATTCATTCAATGTTTTTAATTTTTAGATCTGTTGAAAGCGGCTTGATTGGCATCGAAAACCTCAATTTGCATTCAATAAACTGTGGTTTTAGCTTCATTAAGTTGGCTGGCCTAAATTATAGACCATGACATGATACGTTAACTTGCAAAATGTCAGACCTTCCTGTGTTGATATGAAGAATCCTCAGCGTACGTCCCAAGAAGTAACAAAATTTGGCTTTAATCAAAATTAAAAGGACACTACGGTTTTTAAAGGACAACAAGCGCTTTGAAGCCTTCGAATCTAAATTATCAACGTTTATTTATTGTTTTTATAATTATTTATAATAGATGCAAATAAAAATAGGTTTTAAATTGCCGTTCGTGTAAACAGCTCTTTTGCATAACACTTTGTCACGCAGTACCCGGTTACAGAGATAGGTAGTATCAGGTTCTAAATAGGGTTAACCGGTCCTAACTAGCCCTTCGCCCCTTCATCTCGAACCCATAGTCCCGTTTCACACAACGTCACGCGTCTGCATCGCCACCATATGCGGGACAAAATGATCAAATAAAAAGATTCACTCACTTTTCCCACACTATGTCCAGACGTTCCAAGTCCCTTTCACC
>JAHZNB010006824.1:0-13511 GCA_027744295.1 Callyntrura guangdongensis | reverse complement strand
GACAGACCGACAGACAGACAGACAGACAGACATGATTGTGATCGCATAAAGTCCCTAAGCTACTCTTACGGGACTTAACAAGTGCGTGAACTAACAACAGTCCATGATAAAGTACTGTTTGTTATGTGTGGGTATGCGCATGCAAGATAATTTGACTGTTTCACTGAGAGAGAGAGAGGCAGCCAAGAAAAAAATTTACATATTACCGAAACCGTCAACTGTGTAGATGTACTTGTATGTGTATACAAGCCACGGGAATGAACAAATGAAGGAGGTAGAGACGAGAAAAAAAATTTAATCGCACTGCCGATTTTTCTCTTTGACGACGACTAGCATATGTCGATAGATGAAGACAAGGAGAGAGGGAAAGAAAAGAGATTGCCGAGAACGCTGTCATGGCTAATTGAACTTTTTAAAAAAGGCAAGTGCCAAACAACAAGAGTGGTTTAGGAGGAATGGATGAGGAACAGAGGAACAAAACCTGACTCGAGTCGTCGTCGTCGTGATAATAACGGTTTTAGTTGCTAGTGTCAAAGTCCCACCCAAACTAAGCAACGCAACTATTCTCTCAAGAGAATGACCACGGCAGTTTGCCATAAAAGATTTATCGCTGCTGAAAAAAGTATGGTTATCATTAGGATCATTAAACATTTTTTTCGCACCAAACCTCAATGCAAATCGTGTAACCTTTTGAGTTTGGGAGAGAAAGAGAGAGAGAGAGAGAGAGAAGAGGCTGGTGAAGAGGAGGGAAGTAGGCAACCTTTTATTTCTTTCGTAATCCATGCATAGTAAAGAGTAGTCGTCATCATCGTAAAGCCAGCAATAACAATAATAATCATAATAATAATCGTCGTCACTCCGATCCCACCACTACCACCATCACAGTCGCAGTCTATTAATACGGGAATGGGGAATGGCCAACGACAGACTTTTGCACAAACGAAGAGCTTGAAAATAGCTGAATGAAGAGTGTAGTAAAATAGGACAGGAGAACAATAAGAGCATTCATACAATCGTGTCTGAATCGTGAACAGCCACAGAAAAAAATTACACATAAACTTGCACAGCAGACCAAACAACCAAAATCCATTAAAAATCCAACGTCTTCGTTAACTTGGCATTAATCAAACATTTTCAGTTTATACGAATGCAGTTTATATTACTCTTTTTTTCTTTTTTTAGAAAGGTATTTTTTAGTTTATGGATACGCGCTTGCAGAAAAGATGGAGTAATATTATTTTCTTATTTTTAATCCATAAACAAATCGAGGGCTCAGAGTAGGACAAGAAGACTTTCAAGTAGAATTTTTTTAAGATCTCGAATTAAAATTGTTTTATTGCTGTTGTTAATCTAAAAGATGATCATTTATCATTCTTGTTGGTACACACAGGAGGAATATACAAAAAGCAGAGTAGGTTGTGTGCATGATTTTATTTCTTGTCTCTCTGACACAAAAAATCCCTATCGTTCGCAGCATCATTGCAGTATACACATTAATATGCAGTTGCCAATTAAGGGAAACAGTAATTATCCATCGTGTGTTTAACATTATGCAGTTGTTTCCCTCTTGCAGCAGCAGCAGCAGCAACAGTTACATATATTATACATGCACTGCCTTTTTGATCATAAAGACAAAAGTGCACCTTTCAAAAATATTCAACCCAACCCAATTCCAAATTTGGCGGAGGAAAATATGATTAGAAAAGTCTTATAAAAACTACTGCATAAAATATGCTAATTTCAAAGTCTTACCGTTGCTGGTCATGTTGGAATTAATGAGGTTTTTTTTTATATCAGCGACGTTGTTTGAGATATCCTAAGACGGAATTCTTCAGGTAGAGTACAAAAGGCCGAAAAGTTTTTTCGTGATGAAAAAGTGAATAGAGAAAGAACTGATTATTTGTTAGTATACATAGGTAGGTAGGTATAGATATTCCAGACAGGATGTCTTTGT
Source organism: Callyntrura guangdongensis (assembly GCA_027744295.1). Taxonomy (NCBI): domain Eukaryota; kingdom Metazoa; phylum Arthropoda; class Collembola; order Entomobryomorpha; family Paronellidae; genus Callyntrura; species Callyntrura guangdongensis. Next base: position 11,557 of record JAHZNB010006824.1, on the reverse strand, counting down.
GTTTTGTCCTTTATTTATTGTAGTATTGAGCAAAATTATTTCAATTCACAGTTGAACAGGCACACAACAAATGTTTCAGTATTTTGGCAGTACGTTTAAACCAAAATGTTATTTTTGACACTTTTTCATAACTGGACAAGTTTGTACTGAGAAAAATATTTTTACAATATGAAGAATACTTTTGAAGATAATTTTATTCTTGACAAGACTGACTTCCACACGAATAAAGACTGAGCATTCCACCACTGGTCGCTAGTCGCCGCTCGTTATTGTCACGTCACCGACGAAATGCTGTCTTTGTTGAACACAAACTGGATTTTTTTAAATGAAAACGGCAAAAAGAATCTTTTTCTCTTGATGATGTATCTTGTTCCACTTGGGCTACTACTGGATTAAAATCCCTCTGTAGTAGTTACTAACTTGTTGTTGCTGTTGTGGCTGTTAAATTAATGGTTATGGTGAGATTTTTTCCTACGCTTTCATCATCATCAATATCACCATATTCACCATCGAATCTGTAGTTGTGTAGGTACAATTTAGCGATTCATGTCGTCGTGGTAGCATCAACCGTGATGCTCTGACGCGTCATATTATGTTGTCCGATGAAAATGATACCAGACACCACCACACTGTTGACAATTACAATACAAGAGCTGTCTAATCCTTGCCTGGTTTTTTTGGCAGCAAAAAAAGTCAAACTGGTTACATCATCGACTTCGCCCTTGTGTAATATCCACTTGTCAGCTACTTCGAGTCGTCCTGGTCGCTGTTGCTGCAGAACTGATGATGATTACCCCAGAGATTCACAGATCAGTTACATTTTACTTAAATACACGCACTACTTTTACGTTTCAAAACATTAAATTGTGTGTACACCCACGCAGGTTTTACGCAGCAGCAACAACCCTTTTTATTTTCCACACTGGCTCGACACTTGACAGGTCCAGATGGCGGATAGTCTTTCAGTATAATTCGTTCCCCTCATTTTTTGCCAGTTTGTCTTCAAATGGTCAGCAGAAGAGTGGTGGTTGGTGGATTACTGTGGAAAAGATATACATAGAATCAGTATCTATTTTTCTTTTGGTCACTTAAGCTATTTCAAAGGTCTGATGACCTTCAATAAAAACCACGCACGTTTTACGTCCTTCGTCGTTCCTACTTCCATTTATCCGCCTATTTACCTTTTATTACACGAAGACGAGAAGAAACCAGATCAACTATTTTTGTTATTTTCCAAGACGAAGATTATCAGCAGATGTTGTGTGAGTAAAAGAAATGTAGAAACCATAAAGCGCCAACTTTCATTTTCATTGTAGACGGTCGTGTGATGTGTTTCGTGCTATATGGGTACCTCTAATGTTGTATGTGTTTTTTTGTTTTTAGTATTCCGTTCCTATCTCCAGGTAAAAAATGAGTAACCAAAATGCATGGGTGTTTTGGAGTAGTGAAGTAGTCGTGTGAGTAGTTTCTATTTTGATTACTGTTATTATGACAGTTTCCACTGACTACCGATGATTACAAAAACACACGATACGGTATCAATACTGGACGGACAGCAGCATATTATCCGTAGACACTCACACAGGGTGATATCAATGTCGTACGTGAAGTAGGAGAAGGGCGGTAGTAGGAGCTCAGCAGCGGTCATAAAATAGTAAACAGAGTGGCATGCTTTCCCTTAAGATAGAGGGGTAATGTCGATGTGTATCGATCGATAAGTTTTTTTTCTCCCTCTCTTTCAGCCGTTTTCTCCTCTGCTCTGCGATGACTATCAGCATGTAATGCGGTGGGAGAAAAAGCAGGACCATTTTGGTGTGTGACTGGCCCATGTGGAAAAGTCAATACGAAAGCGAAAATCAAAAACTGAAAGGGAAACCATACACAAAGAAACTGTGAAAGTTTAGAATTAAGCCATATAAATGCTTCGCTACGTACAGCAGACATTTAGTTCCACAGTTTGCAGGGTAAATTAAGGGAGGTGTACGTGGTGTGGCACCAAAAAAATGATTTAAGGGTGTCATTCGGTGGGCTTCAGCATTATTTTATTACAAGGTCAAATATGAAAACGGGTTCTCAAATAACCCCAGAGACGGTGTAACGCTAAAAGGAAAAACATGCACAATAATTTATTAGAATTTACGGCAATTTCATTTTTATCATATGCCCAGGCAGATTTCATGAACATGTGCAAGTAAATGGGTACATTCATGAAATAAATTGTGTACGGCTTACCTTTAAATCTATTGCAGAAGAAGTAAGTCTATTTGTATGCATGGAGTTAGTTTAATATTCTGTGAATGATGTATTCAGGTGAAACTCAATTTACACAAACTAATTAATTAAAATAAAAAATACGAATTTTTGGATATTTTTTCAATTTCCTACCAACATCACGTTTTTTCGTGTATGACTGTAAAACAGCCAACTTTATTTTTAACGGCAAAGTGAAATTACGCTCACAATTTGCCAGGATGTCAGGATAAATTTCCACATGATAGGATCAGAAAGTGAATTTTGCAGAAAAATCATAAACCACTTTATTTTTGTTTTTACCATTTAAAGATATAATTTTTCAGACTTCTTTTACAATAATACAGATTTTCATAACTATTCTGAATCTATTCGAGTACTATACTGAAGTAGTTTAAAGAAACTCTACATTAAGTAATCAATCACGTACACACACACACTGTTTAATTGTGTCATGTATTAAATTTAGGTATTATCAAGGTGTAGGGAAGTGAACAGTGCAGTGAGAAAATGTTTTTAAAACCTGTTTTGTTTTTGTTCTGGGTTACTACATCATGAAAGCTTGCCAAAATTCGCTCCGTCGACAAAGTTATCTCATTTGTACGACGTTGATGTACTTTCTCTACCTAGTGTTTACATTTGTTACTTTTCATTTATTATTGAAGCGTCTTTGTCTTCCTTTTACCATTTCGTTAAATACAGTAAAAAGGGAATTATATCTGAAGACTTCATTTTATTTGCACATTTATTCCTCTAATTTTGTCCTATTGTTTATATAAGTTGACAATTTCTTAAATATTTGCATTTTTGATCCTACACCAGTTACTGTATACATAGTTGGTATAGTTAATCAATTTGTCATGCCGGTATATTTTGGCATATTATACTTTATATTTTTTTCTGATATCTTCTCTAGTTATGTTTAAAAAGATAGAAAGTTGTTTGTACTATAATTAAAATATTTTACATATTTTATTTTATTTTGGATAATTCATAGAAACACACAGTACAAAGGAACTCGAAGATATTTATATGTTTCATGATAAACGGATTGGTTCTTCTACCTAGCTGGACAGTTTAATATTTGATTTGCCGATTTTGCTAATATATTTTGGTATGCTAATATTAACCCACCGTTTAGAAAATAACATTGCTGTTACCATTACCACTGCTATCATGTCTCGGTAAAATTTAAACACAAATTGTTTTTTAACCGTTTTATTTAGGTCGCTGCTGCGACCTCATCTACTTTCCTCGTAAACAGAGCAGTTCTGTTCATAATTAAATTAATTTTTTGGTAGCAGTTAGTCACTTTGCTTTGCCCTACTACGACAATTGACAATGAAATCTTTCCCTAACCTAAATGTTAAGCCTTTCTAATTATTCCAAACAGGACAAGGTAGGCACATTCAACTCACGGGTCACCAGATTTTACTTGATGAAATACGTCAACCTAAATTTTAATTAAATTGACCATATCTATTATTTAACTAATGGAGAATAGTCTATCGCCAATTTTTAATACTGCTTTAATGTGCCAACAGGCTTACTTTTTCATCACTATTCGTAACTTAACCAGAAGAAAGACGGGAAATCTCATTTTAAACTTCAGACGTGTTGACTTACGTTGTATTTATAATTTATTGGTCAATTTATCATCATTAACGAATAATAAAGTGGTAAACACAATGACTAACTATAAGCAAAGCACCAAGTCTTTTATAAAAGTCTTTTAAAGAAAGTGCATTTAGGTGCCGGTCGTTTAATTAGGTTTGCATGCAGTGCATTGGCAGAAACCGTGATAAAATAGGTGCTTGGATATTGGCTCAATTGGCTGTCATATCAACACAATTAATAATCTGGTTTAATAAAATTAAAAGTGAATTACCTGAACGTCATTCCAATAATGATGAACTAGACAATAAATTAGGAAAATTAGTGCTGTGAGGATGATAAGTGGTTAGTGTGTTAAAAACCCGAAAAATTGTAAAAAAAAAACCAAAAAATGATACAACGAAATCCAGCTACTCATTCAAAATTTTTCTTGAACTATTCTTCAAGATATTTTTATGTCAGTAAATAATAGTCATAATGGTAATTAATAAAAGTTGATAATCGAATATTTAATGTATAAACGATAATTACATTACTTGATTCAGCTATGTATGTATTATAAGTATATATTATCCTATTTAAATCCACAAGTATTAAATTTAAAAAAATGATAACACTTTAATTAACCACAAACAGAGAGAAAAAACTACAAAACTTGGTAGATATTTACTTGATATAATAATTGATATATTTAAACTTTAACCATAGTTTATATAGCATTATCACCTAGACTTTTTATTATTGCATTATTGCATCTCTTCGTTTCTTGTTTTTGTTTTTTCTCTTCTCGTCGGTAAAACGAGGTTTACATTTTCCGAAAAAGTAATTAACTTATTTCCTTTAAAAACTTCAAAAAATTATCAGAGTACAAGTTAAATCAGTTTTCAGAGTTGTAATTTGGATTAGATAAAAATAATTCGGTAGTTGACATGATCATATTTGCAAAATCCTTTTAAAAATAATTTTCCCGTTTTCCGAGCAAACGCAACGAAAATGGGCGGAGCTACTAAAAGTGAAAAAACCCGCGGGATAGCTAGCAAACTCGAACGCAACGTTCAGCTACTCGATGACAGAGCTGCTTTCTTACTCTCTGCTATGTAGTTTAAAATTTGACTAAAAAAATTTACGCTCGACGGCGGGCGGGTTTCCAGCTAACGATTATTTTTATTTTTCAAACTTTGCAATGCACAACAAACAAAACACAACTTAATATTTGTCGCGGGGCTGCTTTTCGTTCAAAAAGTAAAAAAACTTAACCACTACGAATAATATTGTATATACCTAACTACACAGTATTTTGTTGAGGTAACCATCTGTTTGCATGGAACAACCATACGAACGTAAATCAACTTAATTTTAGTTAACACTGAAGTTTCAACCAACAGTTCTTATAATTAATTATTTTTAAACACAAACAAACTTCATACAAAAAAGGTATCAAACTTTTCGTTTTTCTTAATTAAGCAGTTCAAAACTTAAATTACTTTTGAGGCTGAGCTATTGAACAAAAAAATATTGTATTACTATCCATCTTGTGGAAAAATTAGCAATTAATTGTTCAATTACACTACATAAAAACTTTAAATTAGACGAGGCAAGCATCCGTTTTCTTCTTTCAGTTCTTTCAAAGTGAAATCAACTGGCGATAGTTTCCTTGTATTTTTTAAACCATTTCTAGTACAAAAAAGGTAAAAATATTTTTGTAAGTTTACTTGATAGCTTCACTTCTCCCGCAGTTGTAGAAGGGTAGTAGTATAATAAGGTATCTTTAAATACAATTAAATCAAGTCCTTTCCATTTTACTCTAGTTCGCTAAAATCTATCTAACATTTATTTATTGTTGTATTTGTAATAAAAGTATTGGTGGAGTGTAAGGGTATTAAAATGTTGTATTTTCTTTAATATTCGCTTCGAAACGAAAAGGGGCTTAAAAATTTAATCTCGAAGAATTATAGAGCAAACAAGTAATTACTTGGCGACCCATTTAAATTTAACTATAATGTATTTAGAATACAAATAAAATTGTTAATTATAAAGGTCAGTATTAAAATGAGTAATATATTCGAAAGAAATGTCGAAATTAAGAAATATTTTTTGTCAAGGCAACGACGAGATAGTTTGTCCCTTTAAGTTGAAAAGTTGCGTGAGGCAGGCAGAATCAGTTGCAAGTATAATTATTGGTAATAAACTAACAATTTATATGTTATAACAGGACATTCAATCACTCTTCATTGTGAAATGGTTAAAGGGAAATGACAAATAAAAAAAGTGCGACTACAGAGGGCTGCGGCAGGTAGGTGGTCACATTACAAATTGCTTTCTTGATAAACTTAACAGATATATAGAACATTAAAACTAAAATTTCTAGTAACATTTCAGTTTAATTTTTTAAAAAAATCCCTCACAACATGTCACTTCACTTTGAAGGGCCTTACACGGTGTAAGTTACACCAGAGATGTTAAACCATCTTTGTGATACCAGTGATATATAATTTTTCAGCGTAATTAATTATACTATATAAATGTTTAGATTTCTTAACGTTCAGGATTTTTACCGTAATAGCGATCCTTAAATTACTAAAAATTACAATATTTTTATATGTAAAATTTTGTTGTAGTATCTTCATCATAATAAAAATGTAGATAAATTGATTTTTCTCTCTCCATCATAAATACAATGTTTATATATCCTCATATTTAATATTTATATATATAATATATATTTTGTTTTGTGTTGTCGTAATAAACTCGTGTATTTTTTTCTCCATTGAAACTAGCTTCTGTATATCTGGAAAGTATTTATGTTTTTAAATATTGAGATATAGAAAGTTCAGTATTTCATTTTGGATGATAAAAACTGTTATGCATTCGACGGGGATGTTCTGTAAGGGATGATTTTTTTTAGAAAACAAGGGCTGCTTGTGATGAAGGGACGGGAAAAATAAGCTTTGTTAGAACTGTTTGGTGACAAGTTTAACAGCGGGGAAGGAGTATTTGAAATATTTTGTTTAAAAAATGATTTTCTATAAAGGCATGGAGAGTAATATAACAATTTTGTTACGTAATTAATTAGCGTGTCAAATAACTACTTATCGGGTAAGTGTATAATGTATGTAATGGGGTAATTATACAGCGTAAATATTTGACAATTGTAAAAAATGTAGGAAAATGTTTGTATTTGTTTATGTACTGAAAAACAACCTAGACGCTTTCAGTTTTTGACCTGTTGACATTTTTTATGTACTAATGGTATGTATGTTATGTTATGTTATTACTTACTATAATTACTGAAAAACATAAATTACAATTAAGATAATAACAATAATAATAATAACAAAAATGTTGATTTAAGGTTTTTGTTGAGGTGGGAGGTCGTCGTCGTTGCAGTTCGCAGCAGTAGTTGTGGTAGCGCAGCATGGTAATCTTCATAATTACAGTATTGCGTAATGATAAAACGGCGAATAAACAGGTTATTGATGATGTTGTTGTAATGCTGGTGACGAGAATAATAAATATTACTACTACTATGGTATTATAAAAATTACAATAGTAATTATTAGCCAAACATCAATTGACCAGCTCTACTGTGACAAACTGTTTGAGACGGTCCAGGTATTGATTGTAGAGCTCAACGTCGTTATGACCAGCACCCTGGAAAAGAAACAAAAGGTTTATGGTCACATTAAAGTAACCGATAATGGTGGCGTAAAAACTGCTACATTTATAGTTAACGTACTTCCACCCATAGGGGTTCTACAGCTCTAGGGCACTTGTCATAGATGGCTAAGCCATGAGAAAAGTCGATCACTTCGTCTTCGGTTCCATGAATCACAAGAACGGGCGACTGAACATTAGGGACTTTATCAATACTGTAAAAAACAAGAGGTTTAAAGGAATTGATGAATTTGCTGAAGAATGCATTACAACTTAATTATTACAACGTCGTCAGTGCTCAATACACTGAAACTTCACCTAAATACTTAATTATGTTGTTAATTGTAAATTTTTGTTAATTAGCACGTACGATTTACAGAAATTTGTCAATTTAAAAAAGTCTACAATTATGGGTAACGTAAATGTAGCGCAGCACAATAACTTGTTCTTTCGAATTAACAAGGTGACGCAGCAGCCACGTTTAGAAAAACAAACCAAACAACCAAATGATCATCTCCTTAATTTTAAACTGTAAAGTTTTCAAACCGCTTTCCTACTATTTCAATGTTTCAATTCTACATTGCTGCGAACCTAGGGCAACTTTACATGTTTGTTTAAAAAGAGACACTAATATTTTCCACTGCGCGTTCTATGGTTATGCCAAACCGAGTTTCTCTGACGCTATAACAATTAATCGTAATTTGAAATTATCACTGTCACAACATGTTGTATCCATTCTCCTCATAAAAGTTTCACAATTGCTGGCAGCAGGTATAAGACAATAATTATTTATCTTTAATATCAACTCCCTCTTTTCCATCTCTTATTTTTTGTTAAAAATTACAACTACTGTCGTATACTTTTTGTTAGTGAATGGCTAAATATTTGGCAACACTATTATATATTTTCTGTAGAATCCTGGAAGACTACAACAACGAAACTTTTCCCAGCAGGATTGAGTTTTTTGATTCCTTCTCTGTAGAAGCAAAAATAAAGACTGCTGACTGAAGTTAATTTTCCAGACTGTATATCATCAGCAGCGCAGCAGTTTCCTTCAGATTTCCATATCAACTGTCATTTGCGACGATCTTTTTTCGTTGAAGAATTACATCAATTAGTCCTATTAACCACCACCACCATCATCGTTCCCTTTTTTACAAAGAGACTTTAATCAACCAGATTATTTCCCAGCAGCAATTTAGAACAAGTCACTTTGGCAAAAAGAATTAAGTGAAACATACTTTTAAAAAATTATTTCTCTCTTACTGACAGCACCAGTTTCCAATTTTTCTTGATAACTTCTTTCACAAGAAAATACAATGTACCTCATCAACACTGCTTCTTTCTCTCCTTGTTGTCTCTCTGCTTTCTCCTCTTTTGTCCTTCTTCTCTAATTAAATTACTCACTCAAGCGCGCTCACAAGAAGCACACACATCCATGAAATATATAATATCCGTCTCTCCTAATAATCATGTTAATCAGCACATCCTCTTGTTATCTTCTTTTTATTACTATTTTTTATATCATTCACCATTCATGTCTTGTTCGCTCTTCCCCATAAATAATTTTTCCGTACCCCAGGCATGCCACCACCATACCAGCTGGGTTTCCTCCTTTCATTCAATTTCGCACTTGAAATAAAACTAAACCCAGCATGTAAGTATCAGCCTTCATCCTTTCACATTCCTAGTTTGCAAACTCTCTCACTGGAAAAAAAATCTGCGAAAGAAACGGCAAGCTCTTCCCTCTTGATCAACGACGACGAGAAACCATGCAAGATGATAACAATATACCCCCTCCAACACACACATAGACAGTCATCATAACAAAAAGAACTCAAATTCCTCTCTAGTTCCTTCTTTCTTTCTATTTATTTATTTTTCTTGTTGATGGTTCAATGCAAATGAAGAATTTTATTTTTTTGATGGCTGATTATAACAAGACGATATTATCTATCTACTCTCCTCTCGTCCTGTCGAACCTGCCTACACGTATAAAAATGTGTGTGTGGTGTGCGTGGTCTCTTTTGGTGTGGTATATGGATCCTCCTCACAATTTATATGGTATCATCATCATCCTCATCTCTCTCTCTCTCTCTGCTCGTTTTGTGATCTCACTCTGCTACTTATAAAAAATAAATGACGTTTCTTTCTTTTTACAGAGAGTCTCTCCGTTTCTGTTGCTGCCTTTTCTTCTTCTCTTCTCCTGATGCACTTTACTTCAACTTTACTCTCTCCAAAGATGATTCACTTTTCTTTCAAGTGAAGTGGAAGAAACAGAGACCAGGACAACGACAACGATGACGCTGCTGCTGTGTGCTGGTGATGACGATGATACTATACAGATGGAATATCATTATCATCCCAGTATCGTCATTCTACTGCCGTATTTTTTTTCTCTCTCTCTCTATCACTAGTATACATTTTATTTGTTATTATTATTGAATTAACGTATTTTACAAGAAGTGGTAGTCAAGTAGTCATAAACACACACAGAGAGAATCGGAATACTAAATATATTATTTTATGCATCTGCTCTTCTCTGGTTTTAGTGGTGTGTGTATATGCAGCGAATGCAAAACAGGGAATAGGCAAGTCCCATATTATTATCACATCACACACATTTTTGTTCACAATCACCTCCTCCTCTTCTCCTCACTTAACTAAGTCTACTTACACACACAGCAGAAAAGTGCAGCAGAGAAGAGAAGCACCAACCAACCACCACCACACACTCGGCAAACAATTTTACTACTGGGGCTACACGTCTCCTACTACAAAAGCATCCGACCATGCATTTTACTACAAAACACACCACACCATACACACCAGAGCCAACTTACACATTCACTAACTTTTTAGCTGTTTTTTTTTTGTTTTTATAACTTTACTTGGCAGCTGAAGCATAATATTAGCGTTTTTAACAGCGTACACACAAAGCTACAAAGAGATCTACCTCCAATCTCCTCCTTTGACACACGCACACTAATTTTGGGGACTTTTTTATTTCTCTCGAGGGAGAAGAGAGAGAATCTCTCTGGGTATTCTTAAGAAAACCCAAAAAGGTATTTTATATGCAGGTTATTGTACAAAATTTTTTAGCAAATATTTCATAAAAATATCATGTCATCGTGGTCCTCATATAAGTAAACTTATTCTTATACATTTTTTGTGTTTACGGTCTTCTCCTTCCTCCGCCTTCCTTTTTGCTTGTTAGTATTACTATATAGATGATTTGCTGTCGTCGTGATCGTATAAATGAGGACGACGATGATCATGATGACGCGATAGCGCTATTATCAGAGAGGAGGGGATGGGAGGGGAATGGTGAGTGAGGAAGACGTCGTCACATTCTAGTAATCAGCAACATCTCTCACGGTCATATATTTCATAGAAGAGTGAGCCAAGAAATGTCAGCAAAATAGGGTTTGAGATTCCTATGCTACTACACTGCTGCTTCTGACGACGACGACGACGACAACGACTACGCAACTAAAAGGAGGATGCTGTTACCGTTGTTGTCAGATTAGCAAAAATAAAAAATCAGCTATATAGTACACAGCACAAAAAGCTAAACAAAACTATATGGGATATAAAGTAGACAAAAAAGTGCATTAAAGACATACACACCAAAATAAAATATAGGGTAGTATACCCTTCATGGCGTGTCGTCCATGTCCACTCCACGTCTCTGTCGCTTTTTTGCCTTTTTTATCCTTTTTTCTTCAGAATAATATTATTGTTCACTCACGTTCAGTCAGTTTATATATTTTTCTTGCTTGAGGTCTTCTCTCTACAAAAGCAGAAAAATAATACATAAATAGTATCATTCTTATTATTCTTCTCTCTCTCTCTCCTTGTCTAGTCGTCGTGCCTGATGTAGCTTGTTAAAAAGCGAACATACACACATAACAGCAGCCAAAGCAAAAAGGCTTTTAGGCTGACATTGGTCAAAAATAAAAACCCTCGTCGTGTGTCTGTAAAAAAAGACGGAATAAAGTTGTAGCTTTTTCCTTTGTTATTTTTTATTATTATTGCA
>JAHZNB010006823.1:0-10655 GCA_027744295.1 Callyntrura guangdongensis | reverse complement strand
TTCCCCATAGAATATTTCCGTTCTTTATTAATATGAATGTTGAATGTACATTTTGAAATTTTTGTATGAAGAGTTATTGGTAAGTGATTTAATCACAGCGTGAGTCAGCCATTACGGCAAGTAACTTGGCTATCCAGAGCGGCATAATAATCGCTCCGCAAAATATATGCTATGGCAGGTTTTCTCTAGGAAAGTTTCCCGATAATCGTATATTTTCTCCGTAATGCTTATGCACAAAAGTCGGGGTAGTTGTCATTGTTACACAAGAGGAGTGTCTACTCTTGCTTTCAGTTTTCATCATCTCAACTAACCTCCATTTTCCTTGACTACAGATATGAGTACATATACGTAATATACGCGATTACTCTAGACCATGAAAGTACTACAGAGAGAGAGAGAGAGAGAGGAAAGTTTTTAGAGTATTGCCATTGCCAGTAGGCCGAGAAGTGGCGTTCTATAAAAAACAGAAAAGCGCTCTCACTTTTACGATTCCTGCCATACGAAAGTCGTATTAGGGAAGTGACCCAAAAACTGATTTCATTTAAAGGGAATCACTAACGATAAGCCATTGAAAGCGGATGATGCTGTCTGCTTTTAGGTCGTAGTTGGTCGTGTACCTCCCACTATTTCCAGCCAAACTCTCTCTCTCTCGTCTAGATTCTCTGTTCTAAATGACTGCTCGTAGTGAGTAATTGATATCCAATTTATCACTAGCCTCACTGCAGAGGGAAAGCACAGATGTGCCGAGTTTGCGTTATTGCTCATTAACTTTTCTAATCCTGAAAATTATTTTTCCACGATAAGCATCTCAATCAATCATACTACGCGCTTCTAGGCCAACTCTTTGCATTTTCGCACGGCCAATTTATTTTGAATCTTTCCAACTAAAAAAATGTGTTCTAGAGAAAATTATTACAAGAGAAAACTAGCAGTAGTGTGTAACGCTAATAAAAGCAACGAGAGTGGAGAGGGTTTAAGAGCGGTTACATTAGAAAACTGGAAAATCGTTTGAAAATTCTGAAGTGCACTTCCCTCCCACGCGCATCGCCGTGTATACTCCAAAATAATTGATGTTTCGTCTTCTTTTTTAAAAGTTGATGACCAAAGTGGCTTTTTGTATGTAAAATGCAAAGGGCAGGGGAAATTGTTAGTGTCTTATGATAAAATTACAGTAAAGCGTTCATTATGAGTACTTATGTGTCTTAAGCACTCTCTTCACTCTGCACCTAAAAAATTAAGCCCGGGTGTGTTTCTCTCTCTCCCTCTGCTCATTACAGCGCAAACCCAGGCTGCTTTAGTAGTAGGCATAACCCACCAGTTAGATAGGTTATGCATAAACTTTTTTAATATAGGGTTAAGTACTTGGGATCTAGCAAAAGGGCAAAATGCAAACTCTTTTCTCCTTGTGTAGTGGTGACTTTATACATATATACCTCTGTGTACGTTATCTAAGGCACAACAATTTACTCATAAAATTTAGCGCCCGTGAAAAGGGCTCCTTTCTCATCTCTTCATCTTCTCTTGTGAGAGTTGCCTTCTCTTTCTCTCCCTTTTGCAATGGCGATGATGACATTCATTTTCTAATTATATTTTGGAGTGCTTTTCTTCCACTTTCACTATAATTACTCACGGCATCAACTCGTAAATCAGTGGTATGCTTCACACTAATTTCTGGCTGGGTTTTGTCTCAGAAATTAAATTACGTGCATTCCATTTTCAGAGGGACGCATTTCTTCTGACGAGCTTCTTCATTTTGTAAAGAAACAATACTGCAGCATTGTATACTCCTATATCAACACACACACATACACACTCCTGCATACAACCAACTTGTTTCCCCTTGGCTTCTGTAGTCTCCTTCTCTTTCCCCCATCCTTGTCTTTTTTGTGTGTGTGCTCCTTGCTCACTCCTCTGCGTTTTCTCTGTTGTCACTTCCACTTAAGAGAACAATTCAAAAATAGAATGCCTCCTTGGTTCGTTTCAGAACAGACGACTACTCTAAAATAGGCAGCAATATTGCCGAAAGGCTTTCAACAGAAAACCTTTCCAAAGAGAAAATGTAGTCTTCCAGACTAACATGTCTTGTGATTTGGAAAGTTGGCAAAAGATTCGATTATGCCACTATACTACCACTACCATTACTACTGCGGGATTCGTGTGACAATTGAAAACTCCTGTCATTCACTCTCTCTCCCTCTTTATTTCCTTTGTAGATGATAACTTGCAGACGTACAGGACACGGCACCACTCTTGGCAATGAAAGTAAACCTAAAAAAGAGAGAAATATACGAATATGTGCATTAACAGCACGTATTATTCATAAACATGACATCACTATTATCGCGCATAACTTGCCGATTGTCATAATATCATCGGGTACTCTGATGATAATGACGACAAAGCAAGGTACTCTACTCGTTCGGTACAAACTTTCATTCCGTCTGCTACCACATTTTTCCTCCTTCCAACAACTTCGTACTTTCCGTGGCTTTTTACTTTCGTGAACTGGACGAGAAAGTATTTTTTTCATTGAAAGAGCTAGATGTAGACATGGACACGCTCTCTGCTCAAATTCTCCTACGCAAAACTCCGTCTGCAGAAAAAAGTTTTTTACTGGACATCTTTTTTAGGAGCCGAGGATGATTACATGATGGTGTGACATACTTTCTCTGGTTATTACTTGCACGGATATTATCCTCGCAAAATTTTTCCGTATACGTACTTGTAGTTTCAATCTCCCTACTTGTTTCATACTTTGGTCGGTAGGCTACAAAAGCGTCCATCATCATACCATGAATTTCTTGAAAAGCTTATACACATTTTAATAAAATTTGCTTCATTTCATATTCAATGATACGTAGAAAGAAGCAGATGGATTCTTTAGTAAAGCCTACAATTGACTACCTTCTCGGAATGCTACAAAAATTCATCACGCTTTCTATCAAAATAACTGATAGAATTGATCGGATTTTGTTTTTCGCGGTATCCCTTCAACAATATAAAATGAGAGAGAAAATAGGGGGAAATGGAGAAACCATTTTTGGTATTAAATTACCTCGTCGATATATATGTGATGTATCTGTAATTGGAAACATTGAAACGATGATTCCAAAAAAAGTGAGATAGTGGAAAAACGTTTCGACGAATATGCGCAGTCGTAGAAAAAAAATTCCTAGAATGTATTTTTATTAAATATCTTATTCATTTTTTCAATTTTTCCCATTTTTGACGACATGAAAAAAGTATTTAAGTATATCAACTTGACAAAGAACAATACTGCTTTTTACCCTGCACCTTTATTACCACGTGTTCAACAACCAACGTCCCAAATTTTTTCTCCAATTCCGAAAGGAATGTTATTACTTGTTATAATACTCAAAAATGGTGGTGCGCAAGCATCTTTTCTTTCCTTCTTTCCTGTCCACAAGTTGGTAGTAGTAGTGGTAGTAGTAGTAGTAGATAAACTTGTTGTCTTATTGCGCTCCCATGGTATACCCCACTACGTTATAAAAATTCATGATAAACAGGAGTACTTATGGAATTCCATGTAACTCGGAATTTCCTAATTTCGTTCATCTTTGGAAATTGTTTCCCAACAACTTGAGCAGTTATTTTCTTTCACAATAAAAAACAAGAGAGAGAGAGCGGCGGGTAAAGAATGAATTACCTTGCTGCTGTCTCAAAACAAGTCAGAGAATAATAGTCAGTCGTCAGCAGTCTCGTTTTTTTGAGCCTTATCGATAATAGTGGAATGTCAGAATAGAGCCGGGCAATATTTTTGGGCACATCTGTGTAGGCAGACGGGCAGGCAGACAGAAACAGGTTTACATCTTCAGAAAAAAAGCTCCTTCGTTCCCATTTTACTACAGCCTTTCTCTCTGCGTTGTAAATGCATAATAGATCATTACTAATTCCCATATTCGTTCTTAATATTGCTGCTGTCTAAAAACTACTTTCTGAAACTCGTCTGTTTTACATTTCAACAAAATGTCTATTGATATATATAACAACCTGGGCTTGTTTTTGTTTCCTTAAGTGTGTAAGTACATTTAGAATCTTGGAAAGGAGCACATTTCTCTCTCTCTCTCTTTCTCTGAGTCATACTATTTTCCCTCTAGATTCAAACGACGCCCACCATTATTTGCAGAGTTCTATTCCATTTTACATTTTCCCCTTCACACACAATTGTCGAATAAAAGACGCTGCTCAATAATGGTAGCAGCTAGAATGAAATTGCAATATTATCCACTACTACTCCTCTTACAACGGGAAACGAAAGTATATTGATAGCTATGACAATGTATATATTTTCTCTGTGTCTCCAGTCTCCACACGCATTTTCAATGTAGTTATTTTTATATTTGCATCTCTGTGGCTAGACATGACGCTTTTGTGCTTTTCAGAGTTACCGTAATATGTACAATCTTTATTTCTGCAAAAAGGCAAACCCCTTTCAGGAGCAGTAGGGGAATGTATATACCTTACACAATAGCACAGTATTATGGGAGAAAAGAGAAGACGAGCAATAAAACTTGGTGAAAGAAAACAGAGAGAAAAAAGTGTAGGCGCTTTATTGGTCCCTCTGTTTCTTTTTTCTCCCTGCTTGTGTAACTATCAGAAGCAATTGCATTTTACAGCTTTTCCTGGTGCTGTTGTTAGTCTGTCTAAACCATTACTACAACTGCTACTACTATGGCTACAGTGCTGCTGCTGCAGCTACCGCGACTACAATAATAATGTAAGGAGATAGACAAAGACGTGCATTTGAATCAAAAAGAGTATGTTTCCTTGTCTTTTTCTCTGTGTTCTTTCAGCACTCTATTTCTTTCTCTTTCCCAAAACCAAAATAACGGCATGTACAGAAGGGGAAGAGGGAGTGAAAGAGGAAAATTTCCCAGATGTAACATTTTACATTGGAAATGCTTATAATACCCTGCTGCCTTTTTGTTTCGTTTCAGAAATAGTGTGGTTGTTTGTTTCCAAGAAAAGTAACTTTTCTTTTTGTGTTTTTGTGTTTTCCTACTTTATTTTAAATAGAAAGTGGGGAAGCATGATTGGTTTTTGTTTTTATTTTTCATTTTCACATAAGTACATTGATAGTGGGAGACAAGGAGACAAACAAGGAAAAAGCTTTCGTCAGAGATGATGGTGCAAACCTTCAGTACACCAAATTGTAAAAAATTGAAAGAAAAGTTCACATTTTGCTCGTGCTACTATAAAAAAAATCTTGAGAAAATAAGTACATACATATGCACGTTAAGTACGTGAAGGTGGTTGGCATTTGAATAATTTTTTTCTGTGAAAGGCAATAATATTGTGAATTTAAAATTTTACCCAGAAAAGTTTTTACGAGGAGTAGAATAACCGTAACGGATTCTCTATTAAAGATTATGGATACATAGAAATATTGGATTTCCAAATCACTTTATATCTTTTGTGACACTTTTCCCCGTCACGTTATTGCAGATTGTACCACTTTAATAAGCGCGTTTTTGCCTACTTCCGGTGTGCATTACTTTCTTCAGTAATGGGGAAAGTACAAACCGACTTTTCTCTCGTGGTTTTTCTCTATTTTTCCCGTCGTTCCTGACACATTTTCCGTTTGCTACTGCATCACTGCCTAACAAGAAAGAAAACACCTTTGCTTTTATTTTGCCACGGGGGAAGTATCGACAAGAAAGGCGTAAGTAGCATTTATATGCTTTCTCTTGATATTTTCCCCGGTTGCCGTCATTATCGTCCTCTTGTGATTCTCTCTCAATGAAGTAAATAATTTTCAAGTTTTTTTCTATTTTCCGCTTGTTTATTTCCGCTCTCTCCGTCTCTCTCGCTAATGTGTATGGGTGAGTGAAGGTACTAAATGTGTCAAGTGCATTCAGGCTAACACTATAAAAACAACCTACAAAACTACTATCAGTATCAAATTGGTACAGTTTTACCCGTTGTTCATACCTAAATACACAGCAAACCTCTATATCATCCCGATACACAAAAGCTAAGGAATGTTTGTACAAAGTTTAAAAAACCATGGGAAAAGTTCTCTCCAAATGAATATCTAGAAAGAAACAGAGTTTTTGTGTGTATTTGTGCCGTGTGTCTTGGTAGCCCATTAAAGCTTTCTCGTGGCTCCTGACACCAAGGACGTTGATACGTAAAAGGAAGTTTACCTACAGGCTGTATAGTCGTATCTTTCTCTTTTTTCTTCGAACTCACCGTCCTTACAGTCTAAAAAACACCCAAGCCTACTCACATTTTTCTTTCGTTTTCTGTTTGGTTTAGCAAGTTAGCTCCTCCGGCTCTTCTCTCTCTCTCTCTCTCTCTCTCTCTCTTTCCCTCTCTGTTGAGTACCGTGCGGCAAAGAAAGGACAAGTTGGACAGTGTATAGTGGCCTTTGTTCCATAACGGTTTATTATAGTATTTATACTTAACCAACGTACATGCGTACGTTTCCCAGAATATATATGCATTGTATATAAAACTATAAACTCTTCAGGTTACAAAAAATTTTGATAAGGAAACAACAAGTTTACGTAGTCAACTCTTGTGTAAATGCGTTTGTGTTTGCATGTGTGTGTGAGAGAGCGCGAGAGTTGTGTATTGTGTTTAGTTGTCCAGCACTTTTCCAGCTATTTTCTTCCGTGGCACAACTTGAGCAGAAAGGGATTTAGATTTTGCGGGTGAAAAATTTCCGTGGTAAGAGACGTGTTTACTATTATGTATATACACAATTCCTTGATAGATTTCCTTTTTACTCGTGGTTTCCTTGCGTTTTCTTAAGAAATGCATTTTGCCGTATATGGCAAAGCAGTAACAGAATTTGAGAGAGGGCTGCTTTTACAGTTCATATCCCGTTACACTGCTGTGGTTTTTTAAGTGTTGCAAGCTAAATAAAAACTTTTCTCTTTTCTACAGCAATTTCTCTTGTGCTAAATGTGATGTGAAATAGAATCTGAGAACAGGCACAAACTGTTTCACTGTAATATTTTTTTCTTTTTACTTCTTCCTCTCACCCTTTTCCCCAGCACCAACAGGAACAAAAAAGTAACAGAAGAAAAACTCTCTCTCTCTCCCTCTCTTCATGTTCTCAAGTTTTCTATTTAAAAGGCTCTGGCTAGCTGAGGGGGCTCAGTTTGGTTGGCTGGTTAAAAGAAGACGACGAGTTGAAAACGTGTGAGTTGTATTTCCCCACTAGTAGCAGAGGTAGGCGTCTGAATTTATCTGAGAAATATACCAAAAAATTGTGTGGCTTTTCAATGCGGTTCCTTCTCTAAAAATATGCATTCTCAAAGAGGCTTTAAGTTGCAAAACTTTAGCAACTCCTGTCGTGCATACATAAGAAGAGACTAAATATCCCCTTTACCTCTCTCTCTCTCTCTCGATTTTACTCTGCTTCTAACAGAAATTTTTGTTCCTTCTTGAAACGACCGTATGCAAAGTTTCTTTCTTCTCTTTCAATGTCTACCGTCTTCTCCGCTTTCACATTTTGTGTCATCTAAACTGGCGGTATGTATATGTGCTTTGGTTTGTGTTGCCCGTCTTTTGTACTTTGAAATACTATCCCGTGAAATTATAACAATTCCCGAGCTCAACTGTGTGGCTAGTATTTTTAAAATAAATGTTCTCTCCACCAGTTTGTTTAATAGTTATCACCGTTATGATGCTAGACTATGGCGTCGTAGTGGTTTCTGGAAAATGATAACCACAGATGAAATACCAGTAGCCAGTAGGAAAACAGGAGAGCACATTGGTTGTGAAAATACGGTTACTATTTTTCTCCCGGATCGTTACACACATACGGCGTATTACAATAAACACACATACACCTTTCCTGTTATCTCGCAAGTGAAATTCTTCGTATTAAATTGAAATGGAATCCAGTGGGCTACATTATGCATAATGCAGTGAGGATAACCGTCAGAATTCCTGAGTCGTGCTACCTTCACCATCACACAGATAGCTATCGCGATATCAGCAAGGAAGCCACCACAACCAGGGAGAATATGACCGCCACTTTCAGAAGAAAATAAAATACATGTCGTTCTTGCTTAATGTATTTGTGCATAGGTAATATAAGTGGGAGTAGCTACAAACGTTGTACATAGCGTACGTATTTCGACAATTCTCATGATGAGCATATAGACAAGCTGGGGAACAGTTTGACGTGAAGGAAGAGAGACGAGGCGGTGGCTGGCTTTACAGGGAAAGTGGAAGGGCTCTTTCTCTCTCGCCTTCGCTGGCGCAGGATAACTTTTCCAAATGGTCTAGGAAGAAGTTCAAATGCAAAAATATTTGGGGGGAAACGATGATGGAATTTGATTTGGGGATACTTTTTGAATTCCGTCTCCCTTTGGCATTTTCCCTACAGTTTTTTTACCAACTTTTGTTTGGAAAGTACATAGAGATGGAGAGAGTGGGTGTCGTGAGCAAGGTATTGCATAGTTTTATACGTCGTCTGCATAAAAATCCCATTTGAATGGGAAATGGAGATTGATAAATAAAAAAACTGATTTGAATTCTGAACATAACCGAGCTCACATTTATAGTCATTCATTTTCCTATGAGATGGAAATCTAACATGGGAAATGTATACCGTACTACAGTAGTGTTTCACTGTGGAAAGCTCTGTTTGATGGGAAAGTAGAGTAAGCTTTATAGCTGGCAATTTTTGGGAAAGAAATCTTGATGGCACATTAAATCGTTTTGTTTGACAAGGACAATATAATCGATACATTACATTTTATATGTTTGTGGGTAATAAATAATGAAACTAAAAGGATTTTTTTTGCTGTTGGCTTTATTCAACCGTAAATATCCTGGAGAAAGGAAGAACTTCCGGTGGCAGGGAATTAGCTGGTTGTTATTCGACATTTATAATGCAAGTTGTTAGTTTTCACTTTTTTCTGTTTAAACAGACCAAAAAAATCCAATTTACGAGCATTTGCTTACTAAACACAAACTTTAACTGTGATTTGCTTTGAATGAAGTTGAGGGAATGGAGCCAGAGAGAGAAAGATCACGGGAAATACCCACGCATCTTGATTTGATGTCAATGTTAAAAAGTATAATTGAATTTGACACATCTTACCTACAAAAATTTAGCCACAGATTTAAACTTGTTAAAGAAGTACACACAGAGAGAGAAAACCTGGAGAGAGTCTCGAGTTATTTTGCATTTGCAGCGAGAAACTTGGCCAAGTCCTGATTGTGATGTGTGCGGCTGTTCTTTCTGTTTATGTCGTTTCCGAAAATTTTACAGTGATACTTGTATACAACCCGAATTCTGGTTCTTTGTGAAAATGACAATGGAAAAGTTTATAAAACTTTTTGGTTGCTCTTTACGTTTATTTTATTTTACCCCGAGTAAAATATGCATGTTAACCTGTTACATGATAAAAGTTTTTGTATAGTATAAGAATATGAGCATAGGTATACACAGACATACCTACATACGTATACTATGACACTACAACACCAGGAAATACATTTACAGTCATCATAAATTATCCCGGAAGCAGCCACTTGATACTCTTTTGCACTTAATTTAAATAGAAAATGAAAACCTCTGATCCTACTCAACTTAGCTGCTCGAGCTAGACATTTCCAAGAAAGGCACGAAACAGCTAGCCAATTCAGTGGAAAACCTCGCTCCATCTAGGATATGATGGGATTCTCGTAACTAAAATAAAATCATAAATAAAATCATAGAAGATGGGGTTCTTTGAGACAATGAAGCGGAAACTATAATAAACAATGTATCAGTGTACAAAACTTGGTACTACTGTCAATGTATCTATTCGGTCGTACTGAATGACTACTAATGTTTAAACCACTTCAATGTACCGGGCTCGCCCGTACCTAAAAAAGTTAACTCCGCCCTTTTTTTAAATATGTACACATGGAAATATTTTTTATGAATTTTTCAGTGACATTTTGAATTTTGGTAGTCATAATTTATTAATTACCAACAGTTATAATATTTCTATATACCATGGTTACCAAGAGCCAATAAAATGTCAGTACATAAAATATGGGTGGAGTTAATTTATAACATTGGCCCATCCCCTCCAGGTAGATAAGCTGCGGATTTGCTAATCGACCGTACAAACTTAAATAATATTACACGCCTCACTACCATCATTTACATACGGTATACATACCGTACTACAAAGGTAAGTGATTTGAAATTTTCGCATGTAAAGCATGTGAATTAAATCCGAGACGGTGAGATATTTCAATGGCTTAGAAGATGCTACATACAAAAAGGTGTATTCGAGACAGCTCTGAGCTGGCAGCGCAGATTTTTGGCGAGAAAACCTAGTGGAATGGTTTCCACTGCATGAGCTAATAATTCAGTCAAGAAGACCTATCCTAGCTAAAGTTTCGCTAGAATCCATACATGCCTAGTTATACATGTTTCTCACTGAATTAGACAGGTCTAGCAACTAGATCTAGCCAAACCGACTGAATTTCGCTCCATAATGTTCCTCTAAAATTCATAGGAACTGTGTATTTTGATATCCAACAAACCCTGGCCCACACCACCCCGTAGTGTTCCGAGACTGTATCCTGTCCCTAAATGTAATCGCTTTGACAAGAAAAAGAAAACCTGCTCATTGTCGTGTGTGTGGTTTAAAATTATTTTTCTTGCAACTTCT
>JAHZNB010006822.1:0-13380 GCA_027744295.1 Callyntrura guangdongensis | reverse complement strand
AATTTAATGAGAGTGTGTTTACTTTGGAAAAGAGAACGTGTTTCTAGTAACTGCCTTGTTGTATTACCCAGATATATAATGTCATTATCGTTAATGATACTCTATACGAAATCTTACAAGTAAGGTTAGGGGGCTGGTTCATACAGGCAGTTTTTTTAGTTAGAGTTAATGTATATAGTTATAACTTAAATTACTGTAACAAAACACACAGGTCATTGGATGAGAATCTGTGTAGTTTAGTTTGTTGAGTTATCTTGCTTATTCAACATTTTTTATGGTTACCGAAAATCTGAATGTTCTCTTCTTCGCTTATACTTTGGGTTTAATCAGTATAACGTTCGTTGCCATGGCTGACTATAACATTTCTCCGGCGAATACCAGTCATACTGATGAACCAACTCCCTTTCCTTCCTTGTTCGTTCCTGTAATACAATATTATCCATTATATTTTATTGCTTTATAACATACAACATTATACGATCTAATGTAAACACGCGTTGAAAAATTCTTAGAAGCTCAAGCTCAGGCAATTTACTGTACTTTCATGAAGTGTCATGTAAATTACGCTCAGACATGAAAATGTTGTCATGCGTTACGTTTGTACCGCCAGGCGCCAGCTATACCAGACTTTTTTCAAATTAACTAGCCCTTCTCGGAAAAGTAATCATGTGGTTATGCTTACCAACCCTTATTATCATGATGATAACATCACACGCTGAGTATAACTTTTCTGTGTACATCAAAGGAAAGACGTTCTGTTTCCATTCTACTTTCTGTGATTATTACAAGCTTAGGTATGCCCCCTGAATTGAATTATTATGCTTACTACGTATGCTTATTATGCTACGTACGTATCAACAAAATTCAAAGAGAAAAGAATTCCGGGGATAAGGATTAACGTGTAGGTACGACTTTCTCTTTCACAATTTTATTTCCTAATTTAATACTGAAATATAGTAGCTACTCTCTATCTTGCATTTGTATTTACTAGCTTGATTAGGAGTTGACTTCTTATACCGGTATGGGTACAGGTATGTAGAATTGCACAAGTTGAACAATACGATGTTATTATCCGCTTGACTAATTAAAAGAACGCTAACCGCATTTAGTGGTGTAGAAGAACAGTTGGATTTTATACCTGTAATGTAATCCCTTGCATAGCCACTAAATATAAAAATTATGAACGTATTAATTGAAGATTATTGGACTAGTAATAATTAGTTAGGCAATGGACATAAAAATTTCATGGTAGTGTGTAGATATAAGTATAATTACGCTATGTGCTTTCCAAAAACATTCACCGTGTTCAAAAATATTACATATATTTAAATTCACTGTACTATTGTGCATTGCAACCAAAGTCGGTTGACAAATTGTCATGAAAAGACATATATAAAAAAAACAAAATCCTCGGTAACCACCAAACATTTCTGTAACTTTTATTAGCATGATAATTACTAAAAATGTCTGTCTGTCCAAACAAAGTTCTGGACATGTTCATATTAAAGTTGCAGTTTTATGAGTGGTTTAACTCTATTTTGGATGTACGAAACAGAAACTTTTCCAGCCATAGTAATAGGTTCATTTTTGTGCAAACATGGCACGGCATCGAATTATCCGCCGAACAGCGACGCAACTTGGTTACATCCAGGTAACAAGTTGTTTATTACGAGAAAAATTTTGTTTTTTTTATATTTGTCTTTTCATGACAATTTGTCAACCGACTTTGGTTGCAATGCACAATAGCTAGAAACTCGTTTTCAGGTCTGTCTGCGTATCGCCTCTGGGCCCTGGGCGCCAATTTCACTCGAATCTGACAAGTATTTTTTTTAGATTTACTGTTCTCGAACCCTGTTGATTTTGAAGGAAATTGGTCAATCCCTAGGAGCGGAGCAAATTACAGTACACCATGTATGACGTGACGGCTCACTCGTAAGAAATTATCGTGCTAATCTAGAATTTGCTCGTATGAAAGGACGGAATGTCTCCTGGGCTCCCGGAGACAGAGGGAGCATTACGGCTCTATTATATCGTGTGAAGGTTAAGTAAAAACACCGAGACAGCCGAGCAAGAATTTTTTTAATGTTAAAACTATTTTTAAAATTATATTAAAATTATATTGGGGGTTAGAGGCGGGGTACAGAGTATTCATTCATTAGGTATATTACATCATATTATCGTATCCATCCGATTCATTTGATAAATAGGTAACGGTTTTATCACGCTTGGAAAGTCATTTTCACTCTCTTATATGCAGCCATTTTACTACTTGAATTTCACATGGGTGGGTAGATAAAGCATAACAGTTGTCCTGTAAGTGTATAGGGTGTAATCACGCCAAATACACTGTGATGTTATAGTTTGGAAAAGTGTGTATTATTTTCTGAGAATACAACGTCCAGGCGTAACAAGATTAGTAGTAGGTAGTCGAATTAAAATGAAATCCCGTTCATTCTACATAAAATTTTACGGCAGTTTATATAACTTAAATTTGTGGTGTCGCATTGAGAGCTGCATGCATGTTTCTTCATCCTTATTTTTATTCGGAAAGTAAAACTTTCCATTAAGAGATTACAGAGGTTTCACTGTGAAATTGACACCACCGAAAATTAGCTGGAGCTTTAAGCCTTCGGTGCACAGAGGTAAACATTATCGAATTTCACAAAGTACTGTTACACCACTGCACTGACTTTCGAATAGTATTTCAACATAGAACCATACATCAGGGTTTCATGAGACAAGCATTGCATGAAATTTCCTACAAAGTAAAACATTGAAATTTGTAAAAATGCAATACTGCTCCGGGGTTATGTGTGTGACAATATATGGTGGATGTTTCCTTGGCATAAATGCTGACATATTAAGTACATAGGTTGTTATGTTATGTTTGAGTACCACAGGAGATGTTGAAAAAATGAGAGCACAATTGCATCAGAAGCAAGTACTGCTTTATAAAACGTGTATCTGGCCAAGAGGTGTTAGATACTACTAGAACTTTAAAATGTTGCAAAATTGGATTTCTCAAAATTGCATATTTAGGTGCTACTTTCTTTTAATGCATATATATGTTTCCACTCTCCGTGAAAGTTCAGTTTGGTATATTCATTGAAACTTTGTTCCGCAGAAATTTTAGGAAAATGTGTGTTTCCTGGATTTTATTCGATGCTTTATAAAAATTGCTTTTCTCGGTGATAAAAATTGCAGTAAGAAACATGTACATGAAATTGTCAAGTTTTAAGAAACTGGATACGAAAGCTCTATTCATAGTGAAAGTTTATATTCAATTTAAATTGGGTAATTGAACAAACTTTTCTCAAGGAACTTTAAAAACAAAATGAACAAAATTGAAAAACATTTACAGTGTAATGAAAAATGAGCAATATTGCCGTACAATATACGACGTGATAGATTTTTTTTGTTTCAGTTTCGTGAGAAAAATCAATTTCTTGCCTTATTACTATTACACTTGTTGTGAACAAGCAACGGCCAGGTTTTATTTGAGTCATTTACTTATATTTTAAAATATTTATAAATATGAATTTCCCTACCTGACCCCATTAGGGGACCATTTACAATATTGAGTATTATGGGAAAATTTTTGTCTCCATGAAAGGGTTGAAACTGGGACAAAAACCAAGTGAGCATTGTAATTTCAACGTAAAACACACATCTTAGAAAAAAACAGAAGGGTCCAACTAAGGGAAAACCAGTGTTGGGGTCACGGTGACCTGGACGGCACGCTGCAAGTAGAGTTATACCTAAAATATATTTTTCAACCAGGCTCGTCTGTTAAAGTATCAGCAGTTCGAACATTTTTCTCTGAGATTATTCTCACGTAAAATGTATAATATATTCTGATCGTGACCTGAAAAACTCATTCTAGACAACTTTTAGAAAAGTAGTGAAGGCATCCGAATTTACAAATTAGTCATAGGTATCATGGGATGGGACTACCTAATATGGATGTGCCCCAAAACTACACAAACACGACTGTGCAGCCCACAGTGAAAAAGAATTGCGAGTAACGAAACAAATACAGGTTACCGGTTTGTAGTATTTTCTTGAGTTGTAATATCTCGATTGGTTCGTTACGTTTTAATTTTCTCCTCTTGTAAGTATCACGTTGACATTCCCTACTGGAGTCTATTTCTTTTGTTTTAATATATTATACTTTGAATGATTTACTTTACTAACTTTATTTGTCGACAGATGCAAATTTCAGATAAAATAGTCTTTGTCTAGGATCACAGATACTAATGGAACCTTTAGCCTACAAATGAAACCCATTCATTCAAAAAGCTAAGTTCTGTGTTCAATACTCCGAATAACGACTTGAGAAATTGTCTGTAGCTTTTGGAAAAATAGAACAGTAGACAATGTATTGCCCTACCAGTAAACAATGTTCCTATTATTAGACCCAAATGTATTAACACATGCGTGATGTTTGCGAATGTGTAGCAGAAAACATATTTCCTCGAAGTAAGATCATTTTACAAATTACAAGGAAAGATGCTGATGATGTTGTACAATTTGAGCTGAGTTTCGACTCGACTGCTGAGTATTGATATAATCTACATGTTTTGATTTCCAGAGAAATTCACAACTAGAAAACTTTCCAATTTGGTGATACAATGTTGACTTGACTATGCCACTTATGTAAATGTAGCCAGTAAATGTTCAGAAAAGTCAACTGGAAAGTAACTCTCCGATTTTCTCTAGACATGCATTCCTACATATTTGTTTACCATGCAACCAATTTTATGAACTTTTTATTACATAGTATGTCATATGATATATGAAACTACGGTCGTGGACGTCAATCTTTTATTGACCACCTAGCGTGGGACATGTCAGTTGTCATGTGCCAAAATGTCATTCTCACAGTTGCTCACGCTAAATACTTCGGAATTAAATTCGTAGGTTGAAACTCTATCTGGTCATTTAGAACATGTGTTAGCCGTAAATAAAACAACGTCTTTTACAAATTACTCGCATCATTTCACATGGAAACATTCTCATGGCAAGTTTTCACAATATTTACTTGAAATTGTGTTTAACAAAGATTTATTTTTGTCATTCGTGTTGCTTTAATGCTGCTGATAGTCCTTCAAGAAAGAAAAGCCTAAAAAGGGGAACAGAAACAAATGTCAGCGCAGACCCGTTAAGAGCCCAACTAGCACCATTTTAGTATATAATGCCCAGTATGATTTCTATTTTCACATTCCATTCGTCTGTTTTACTTTCTACTTTCTCCAATCTACTTTCACATTCCACCGTTTATTTCTATTTACTCATGCAGGATAACGGCTGCAGTTGTTATAAACTGCAGGGTATCCACAGTTCCATTAATGTTTGCTCGAATAGGCAAATGGTTTAGAAGTTCTGTTGACAACGGTTAGAGTTTTGAGATAAAGATAGCTTATTTTGTAGATCTTGGTGTCATTCTTTACTTTACACGCTTGTAAGTATACTATACCAGATCGTCTGAATCCAAACAGTACATTTATACATCTGTACATTTGTACATTTATTGCTATAGTACTAGCAAAGAAACAATTTTGAATATTCTTACCTGTGGTGCTGCACATAACGCGGCACTGGTCCAGGCAATAGTGAGCATAAATTTCACTCTTGTCGAAGCATCAACAGCACGAAGCGGATATACCACAGCATAAAACCGATCCAAACTGAGGCAAATTAACATCAGAGAACTAAGGTACAGGCCAAATGCACGGAAGTATTGGGTGAGCTTACCTACAAAATTACAGAATAGATTACATTAATTAAAATTAAACGAGATGTGTATTTTTTGTTTATGAATTCCACTGTATATAACAATTAATAATATTCGAGTTTCACCGAAACAATTATTTTAATGCCTTTGAGTTATTGAATAAAATTTCTTGAGCCATCACATAGGTGCAATTTATTATTCTGCCTCAGACTCAATTACACTCGTACGCTAGTTTGTTAAGGAAACAAACAATGATGGTTTTGGTAAGCCCATGGCAGCAATTTTCTTAACGATCCCGCGTTGTAGTTTTGTAAACAGTAGAAACACTGCTGTCAGACTGCTCCAGGAAAAGGTTCCATGTGTTTAAAAAATGCAACCGTAAGAGCTAGGGACAAAGCAGTGAGAATTACAGTTAAGCAGTTTCTCTATTTTAATAGCATATGATGTGTTTTTAGGTAAATAGGCTTGAAACTTCCATATAAATTTTCATTTTACATTAATAAAAGGTTTGCGTGGGTTGTAAACTTAGATTAAAAAGTTTCTTTACTTTCCCATGTCAGCATTGATGGGTGAGTCTGACGTATATCTAACCTTTTGAACTAAACTGAAAAGTTTCAGTTTCCAATTCCATGCTGATTAGCTGCGAGGTAAATTTCCTCATATCAAAATATTCATTTCCCAAACGCAAGCTGTACTACTGTTTACAAGAAAGCCCATTTTCTTTCCATCGTTTTCTATCTCGTTTTCATTTACTAAACGGAGATATCAGGAAATTAATAGAAAGATATATATGCACATTTATATATTTGTTTTCTTGTGGCAGCATAAATAGTCATCTCATGTGTTGCTAAAATAAGAATACTAATGAGTGCCGTGTTTACAAATACAAGAGAAAATGGAAAATCGTTGGGAGTTGTTGGTTGTAAACCACATCAATGTAAATACCACAATGATCCTGCACCACGAAATCAGAGAAAGGAAATTCAGACCAAATTAAATTACCGTTTCCATTCAACAAGCCATCAAACGGAGAACACAAACAATTTCATTCATTTATCGATCAACCGATTATCGTACATGTTACAGTACATCTCGCGTTGATGATAATAACATTAAACCTGCTGCAAAGATCAGGTTGGAAGTCAAGTCAGGAATGTGTACTTGAACTGACAAATAAGTCCACTGTGGCATATTATTATAATTACTAATGACTGATGGCAGTGGTATACAATGAGATGTTTATTGACATCCCTTTATGCCGCTGCCGTTAGCGTTGGAATTTTCTTTGACACACGTCATCTTTTTAAGTATACACATGGACATTTATATCTAGCTCCTAATATGATTATCACACTTTTTCCAACCCCAAGAAGTTTCTTTCTCACAAAACACTTTTTTGACACATGAATATAATTTCATTGACATGAGGCATTGAGTTTTCTAAATGCGAGTTGCTTTATCTTCTTATTCTTCTTACAATCACCTTCAACGAAAGAAACAAATGGTTACATGAAAATTTAGTCCACATATTGTAACTTTTTTCTAATAAGCCTATAACAGCAATAGATTTCCAAGTTATTAGATATACATAAGTGTTATCCTTATCAGTATGATTTATAGTACATAAAGTAAAAATCCATTTTCTTTCATTCTCTCCCAGAAAAAAAAACAAAGGAATAAAAACACAATTGCAACATTATACTTTGATACAATAGCTGTATTACTTACAAAAATCAATTTAAACGGAAATAACTCGAACCCAAATTCGAAGATTTGTGTGCTCGATAAACTAAATCAAAAGATCACAGGGTCCAAACAATCAATGTAAAACTATCCAATATCCTGGTATAAAAATTGTTTCCTGCTTTCTTACAACAGAAAGAGAAATCAATTTTTCTGGAAGAAAACGTGCAAGTATGGATACGTAATACTACAGTATTATTCATGCACATATGCACAGTTGATTAAACGTGAAGAGAAAATGCAAAAAACAAAAACATCTCTTTTATGTTTACCTGCCCCAAACAGACTTGGGTTTATTATGAAACGGCAATGAAATATATTTATTATATTCGAACTCATTGGTTTCTATCAGTCGGCCATATTTTATTTACATAGATTCAGATGTATTTGTAAAAATATCTTTATGTTCATTCACATTCTCGTGAATTTGTTGTTTTTTTTCATAAAAAGCAGCAAAGCTTTAAGTAAACCAAGCCAGTGAAGATAACAGTATCAGCTTTAATTTACAGAATTTTTTTTTCAGTGGATGTTCCATCGTTTTGGATTTAACGCTACTTAGTAGAATCTCTTATGCCTGTCGATGCCCCTCTGGCAAGCATCGAACGAAAAAAAGTTCTTTACGCCAAAAATAAAATAAATACATGTAATCTTCTTGGGGAAATATCCAAACTTTCCTGAAAAATAATGAACTACCTATTCAAATCGTAAAAATATTATTTTTCCTGCTTGTTCCATTTGCATTCTCGTGTTGGAAGAGTTTTACTTACTTGCTTGTTTCATAGATGTAAGCAAACTAGTAATATCAACAGAAGTTTTATTATAAAGAAGTGAGAAGCAACGGATAAGGAATGCTGACGAGCGGGGAACCCACCTACACTTACTTTGTATATTTCCCCATATACCCGTATTTTTTCCGTTTTCTCGATTACATGTAAGCCTTCGCATAAAAAAGTTGAAATTTGCTATTCCTGTTGTTATAGCCCATCGCGTTCAATCTACAAACATTTAGACGTGAAGCTTAAATCATAGACTAGATCTGATCTCTGAGCATGCCGAAAAATGAAATTCGATTGCAGATTTCACTATCTGGCATTTATTTTCCTGGTTGTATCACAACAGTGCTGGGATAGGGGAAAGCATATATACATATGTATTCGTCGTCAACCGTTGAAACTAGTCATGTCAGGGAAACCTGTACAATTTTGTAGAAGATTGCTTGAATATATTTTCTTCCTTTACTAACAATTTCACGAACGACCTAGATTTATGGACAAGTGCGATTCTCTGGTGACTTGACTTCCCATTTTTATCGAGCTTTTGACTTCCCCTTGTAGGTACTGTATATATATACACTTACATATAAGCGTAAATTATAAATAGTCTATACACTCTACCCGAAGACGTGATCGAAATATACAAAATATGACCTAGCTGAGCGTAAAAATGAACTGGTGTGAAAAATTTTAAATTTAAATTTGCGTTTTCTACTCTCGACGCCGTTGTCGTTTGACAGTTTGCTATTGGCGGGGTGATAAAATAAGCACCCTTTTTGACCCTTTTTCTATTTCTCTTGTTTAATTAAAAATATCATTGCTTGTGAAATATTATGCTGCGTCAGCCTTTTCCACTGTCACAATTCGTTTCCAACTTGTTCACTCTGAGTTGTATGACAACAGAAAAAATGGCATGAAGCACGCAACCTTGTAAGCTAATGCCTAATTCAAGCAACAAAAAACAAATAGGGCTTGGGTTTTTCTTCTCTAAACTCCATTGTAACTTTTAAACTTCATATTTCATTATATTTTTTAACAGAATTCTGGACTTTCCTGTAGGCAATAAACTCGTAATAATAGTAATAATATAATCAATACCGCGGACGAGTTTGAAAACTGGAATCTAACTACCAAACCTCAGGGTACGGTACACTCGTTCAAAATATTTTCGCTAAGTAAGGAGTTTCCTTTAATAAGCTCTCATTTAAAATATTCTCGAAAATACTTGTCTTTTATGGGGGTTCAACTAGCCTTGCGCTAGATTTTAGCCGGAATCTTACGTTAGAAATGGTTATTAATAACTACTGACAGCCTCGGTCTTTCTCGATCTATTAACAAGCTCTTTGGTCTTTCCACAACAAGTGGATAATTTACAAAATAAAACAGTACAAGTCGAATTGGCATGACAGCGCAATCTACTTGAACTGGAGTTGGTAGTAGCTACCTTTAGTTAGCAAGTTGCATACGCTGCCTACTGTCTAGTTGCCAGTCTCACGTTGCCCCGTTTTTGATCCAACCAAATCGTTGGAAAGCTGTTTCGTCAAACTATAAATAGTTGTTTTGTGTTTAGCCAGATATTGCATTGAGCTTTCCCTCACTATTCTAAATTTAGGATAGACTTGTTTTAATCTTTTGGTTGTAAACGGTACATGCTACTTGTATTAAATAGTATTAAATGCTGAACTTTTCCCTAATTTTGATAAAAGAGAAAGTAATAAATGTCATTTGACTCTATTATTTGTGGTTACAGTCCAATATGCACGTATTCTATACATTTGTTATGTTTTTATAAAATATTGATTACTGAAAGCAAAATGTAATTTACTGGTAGACCGGTATATCTATTAAACAATTACACAATCTACAAAAAGCGTAAACGTATTACTTTATACTAATACGTTCGAAGCTTAAAATCCCTATTGACGGAAAGTCCCAGCAATACAGGAGAAATTCTAGATAGGTACATCTATAAAAAAACATAATTACAGCTTGAAAATAATCATATGAAATATGAATCTCTCATAAAGGAGTAGAATTTTGCACAATATAAACCCAATTCGCTACTTAGCACAAATTAATTTTCTTCTATATATTTGGGCATGACTGTTACCCCTAATACTGCGTAATTTCTGGTAAGATGATTTTGAAAGCTTTTCCATTATCAATTTATTAATTATCATCCTTCAATGAATTTTCTTGGAAATGTTTACAAGACTGACTATATCCAGTCCAAGTCATAAATGTATGGCAACTTACACATAAAGTCTCCAACGTACCATCCTATTGAAATCCTCCAAAACACTTCGACAGCAGCCACCATAAAAACCACTACAATGTCGGCAATACAAAGGTGCAATAACAACCTATTCATTGCCGTTGAGCGTTTTCTCAGTCTTCTCCAGACGTACACAAACTCTATCAAGTTCCCCACTGCTGCCACTATAAATACAATTGCGTAAGCGTAAATTATAGGCCAAGCACCCGGCGAAACCTTGGTGAAAACGTCGGGAAGATTCTCATAAGTGCCTCCATTTACCACTACCATAACTCCAGTAGTAATGTTTTCCGTAACGGCACTTTCATTATCTCTATCATTCTCTAAAGACGTCTCTTCTCCACTTGTTGGGGTGTAATAAAATGGATGCAAGAGAAACTGGGTTTTGTTGTCCTCCGCCCTATCCCAACTTTTCTCATTGAAATTTTGCGAGTAGGTGTGAGTAAGATTCTCCTTCATTTTCGATTTTGGTTAAAAGCACTTTTAATTAAATAAAAGAATGCCCTCTACTCCAGACAATATATGACCCTCCAAAAAACGGCGTACACCTCGCGTATTTTTTTTATATCTCCATCAATTTTTTTCACTTGATCACTGTAAAACTTGCGCTGGTCACGCTCATAACTAATCACTGTAAGTTATTTGTAATGTCAAGTGTGTGAAACACACAAAAACAAGTACCATTTTCACACTGTTTGCTTGTTGCTTTCACTTTTGGACAACTATACACTTTCATCGCCAAACAACCACTGGCTGGGAAATCAGGACGAACCTAGGGGAAAGCTGCTCTTCGACTATTGAGGTTTGGAAACCTACTCCAAGCTCTAGCCATACCACTGTTTGAACGAACAAAGCTAAGCAGCGACACGGCTACAAATAATAAACGAGAGTTTCGTGGTATGGTGTCCTTTTGTAGTGAAAGAAAGTAGTGGAGCGCTATATAGCGAAGCTCCACGAAAAGACTTACGTTTCCTATATTGCTGTTATACCGTAAAATCTGTATTTATAGCAGGTCTGTTATTATAACAGGTTAAAATAGTTGGAACTTCCATAATTTTTAGAAGATCTCTAGTTATAGTTCTTATAATAGTAGGATTATATTTATAGCCTACCTTTCGATTACTATTTTGAAAAATACATCTATAAATAAAGAGTGTACGGTATACCGAAAAATCTTTATTTAAAGTTAGGCAACATAAAGGGTAACGTTTTAAAGTTTAGCAGGTCTCCATTTATCGCCAACATTTTTAATTAAGAGTTTGAAAATTTAGCATGTCTATAAATAAAGACTTTAGGGTACCTTAAAACATACAGCTATTCCGCCTCAATCGCCATACTGGTGTTGGACGTCTTTTTAAAACAACATAATGAAAATGCACGTCAATGAAAACGATAACGGAAACTCGAGAGAAAAAGGAGAGATATACAGCAATTCCAGCGAGTTATTCATCATCAATTCGCATATATTGTAGGGAGTAGTAGAGGTAGCGCTGCGGTGTCGAAATGTAATAGCATAATATCAAATAACTCAACATTGAAGATGAAGTAAAAATGACAAGCTTTTAACCATCGCCCTGTGCAATAAAGGTTAGAGCAAATTGGGAGTTGGAAGATTTTTTTTTATTTAACTCACGTTCCGTCTATTCATTTCACAAAAGACTCATTTTACTTGGGTTGAAATTGGATTTTATAGATTTTCGTTTTGAATGAAAGCGAATGGGAAAAATTAAGTGTATTCGTTTTCCATATTTTTTAAATTATAGAAAGGTGTTGTGTGTCTGGTGGTGGTGTGGTAGACATTAGGCAATGGTAACGGTGGGTCTTCGTATTGAAGTGTAGATGTGTTTGAGGAGAAATGAGAAATCGTAGCAGCAAGTACCAATTTGGAGAAGAAAACTTACAAAGGTTGAGAATTGAGAACGCGGAATATATTTAGTCACAAAATATTGAAATAAAAATAGGTAATACAACTGCAAATACAGCAAGTAATACTGGCTGTTTTGATGAATGACAGTAGCACCACCGCCAATTACAAAATATGCGGAGATCAGAGGTGCTCAGATGAAATGTAAATTTACCTTTAGATTATAATGTTGTGAATGAGCAGGCTGGGTAAAGAATTTTTGAGATTAGGAACGACAAACATTACTTTTAATTAAACTAGGTATAGATGTGGGAAGTTCCATGTGTTCAATGTGCTGTGTACATGTGCGTATTTAGCTGATTTGATTTATCTTTTTTACGTTCCAATTATAATTACGTTACAGATTTGATCTCCCCAAAGTTTTATTGAAGGTTTGGTTTGAAGTATAATAGTATTCATAGATTGGAATGAAATTTGGATCTCCGCCTAATTCAATTCGGCTGCACAAAATATTTGACGAATAAAATTGTCAGTAAACTATAAGTTATTAAGGATCATTTAGATCCTTTATAAAAATGGTCGTCGTGTTTGGTCTGGTAACCAATTACAAATTGTAAGTAAGGATTACTCATATCAAGTTTTAGTGGTAATTGCAATTACAGAGATCAGCGATTCTATCGATCCACTTATCGTCGTTGAGCATATAATAAACTCGGCTTGAAAAGAAATTATGAAAAACTATATTAGATACAAAAAAATTTCTACTCTAAAGTTGGTAAAAGGCAAAATAATCGCTTATTTTTATCAGCCATCTGTATAATAATAAAGTGAAAGTGACAACATGATGCACTTATCCTGTATAATATTAGCCCTACCTGGATCTGTCTGTGGATCTGTCTGTGGAGCTATCTTCTCCTACAGTGTTTGCCCAATTGACCTGAAAATTGGCATACACAATCCTGACACCCTTGGCTTTCATGTAGCAAAAATT
>JAHZNB010006821.1:0-10769 GCA_027744295.1 Callyntrura guangdongensis | reverse complement strand
TTTCATTGTTACCATTGAATTCAGGAGGTCCAAATGCATCGTACTTAGTGGAATATCTTTGATTTGGCGTTTTCATAACAAAACGGTATCCTTGTAAGTAATTACGTAAATATCCCACTGACCCGTCAAAAAACGAACGTAATTTTAATTTTATCATAATCTACGCATACAAATTGACCAGAAAAAGTTATTTTAAAGGGGATAGGACTCTTTTGGTTCGATAGTATCCCTTGTAAGTTTTATTTCGGTTTTGTGTTCGTACGGCTCGTGCTCCAAGCACCGTAACTCGTGAAGAAGGAATAGGAATTTCGAAACTTACAATTGATAGGGTTGGCCAATAGCTCGGATGAGTTCGAAGATGGGCGTTTGGGGTCAATTTGGGGTCACTTTAAATTTCAACATATGACCTGACTGATAGTTGATGTAGAAATAGATGATAAATAGTTATGACGTTTTGAAATGTTACCCCGTAATTCCGAAACGGTAAATCCGATTAAGATGGGGTTTCGACAATCTGCGTTAACAATGGCTATACAATATATCAGTTGACAATAAACTTTAAAACTAATACAGATATAATAGAGATTATTCACGTCCTCAATTTTTACTCTTCACCAGCACAAATACAACAATGTCGAAAACATGAGCGCAAAACAACGTATAAGTCGCGACTGCGAATAACAAATAATCTGAATGCACGCACTTGATCGAGATATGTGATTAGTTCAGTCCTTATGAACTCCAGAGACATACCAATGTTGAATGTTGTACCTACGACGTATGATAAAAAGTTCGAGTTTTTGAAATGATTTAAATATTATGCTACATGAAGGATAGTAAACGTTTGAATATGTAAATATTATACTGCATTACAGATTTAACAGAAGAAGCAACAAGCACCGACAATAGTAACGTTTTCTCCGTTTATTCCTATTCCCACCACTGCACTTGTACTGTATCGCGCTTCTTTGTTTTTCGAGTCTCTGTTAATGGTAATACCGACAATGCTGGAAGCCAGGCTGCTGGTATGGTGGCATAGTCAATAGTGGCATGGCATTATGGTAGGTTACTTTTAATAGTGTAGTGTAAATACTTGTTCACAACTACACTACAACTATTATCTACTTACTACTATATATTATAACTAACATTAGTATTTGTTACTTGTTACATTGCATGGTTTATTACGCAGATGAAAATCTTTTCATCTAGTCATGGCTTTACCGTGTTTGTCTGTCTGCCTGCAATCACGAACCTGGCCACACGCTTCAGACGATTTGGCTAAAATTTGACACACATGTACTTTAGGGTACTGGCTTCTTAGATGGGATACAATTTCAGCAAATTTGGTTAACCCCCGGGGGATCATTTGAGGGTCAAAAATTAAACTTTAGCCGAATTGGCTTAAATTTGGCTCACAGATACTTTACGCCACTGGCTTTTATAGGATACAATTTCAGCAAATATGGTCAATCCCCCGGGGGTCATTTGCGGGGTCAAAATTTAAACTATCCAAATTAGCTCAAATTTTGTACAGCGATACTAGGTCAAATGCCAAGCCAAAATATCAAATCTTTATCTATTCAATCAACTTGCAACAGTATTAAGATTTCGTCTGCGTGTCTATATCTGCAATTAAGCCGGTTTATTTGGTTTGGCCGTTGGCGTGTGCTCAGCAAATATCAATGGACGGTATGTGACAAAAAATACACTTACCATTTCCAAGACTCCAGAATTATGAGGACACCAAAACAATTCCACATAAATTGGTGTTATTCGCATTTTAGCTTATCTGTACATCAAATATGCGGTTGCAGTTTACCGTTTTCCTTGGGTTGCAGTGTGAAGTGTGACCATATTTAAGCTTGGTACATTGACTTATACATTTTCATGCTAGCCAGTATTCGGCAAACCAACGTATCTCCCATAAATTGTACAAAATATGTATTATGACAAAGCATTTTTTAACAGAAAATTACTTTAAAGGTATAAAACCTGCATAGTTAGCGTTATTGTATCAATTATTCATTATAGTTTATCATATTAATTGAGTTTTTCACTTTACCACCTAAATTATAAATTAAGGACATATGTTACATTCAATTCTCAAAGTTCCCCAATTTTGGTCTCCATCGTTTGATTTACATGTAAGCATTTGAATATACGTTAAATTCACGTTTCAAACTGAAATTAATATTCTGAGGTAGACAAGTTCAAAATTAAAAACATTGTTGCGTTGTGTTTAATAAGAGAATTTTTAAACTACGTAACTCCTGATTTTCAAACGAATTATGTTAAATTTCGGAATACACCAGGATAACGTATACTATAATTGCTGACCAAATTAGGGCCACTTGAGAATTGGAGCTGACGTTCGAACTAAATTTTCATCGATGTCTCCACTTGCCCCAACTTTAAATTCACATACAGAATCTTTGACAGGCTTACTACTGCGATACCGGGTTCTTTGTATGGTCTACTTGAAAATAATTTCAGGAATTCTAAACTATAGTCTACAGTTTTTGGTCCATTTATATGCTAAACAGTGGGTTTACTGTAGCCACCCTCGAATTTCCATATATTGAGATATTTCGGTAAAATCGAAAGTAATTAAATTAGTATTAGGTCTTGTTGACTGCGTAACTGTACCTACTCAACAAGTTTGCCAAGTGAGCTAAAGTGAGCTGACTTTCTATCCACTTTTTGTTAGCAAATTTTCGGAAATATGTTATAAAATATTCAAATATAGTTCCATGATAGATACTAGTTAGTCATAAATGTTGTGGTACTTTGACAGTATGGCGAATATGAAAGGAATTTTCAAAACATTTTGTAAACAAATTCAGTACTGCTATCCAAACGATGACTTTCTATTTACTTACTACTATATCGGTATAATTATAGCTAAGTACCCTGTTGACTACCGTGCAAAAATTATGAGCGGTGTGTATAGCTGAAAAAATGCTTTTCGGTATGTATTGTAGTATTATATAAACTAGTACCAAAGGAACAAAGTTATAATCGATTTTATTGAGTATCTTCTAGACTGATAGTATATATACCACGATATAGTGTTGTGTACGCAAGTACTTGCAAACCTATGACCTAGAAGTTTTTTGTAAAATTTGTC
The DNA here is from genome assembly GCA_027744295.1 of Callyntrura guangdongensis. Classification (NCBI taxonomy): domain Eukaryota; kingdom Metazoa; phylum Arthropoda; class Collembola; order Entomobryomorpha; family Paronellidae; genus Callyntrura; species Callyntrura guangdongensis. Next base: position 7,639 of record JAHZNB010006821.1, on the reverse strand, counting down.
ATGCATCTATGAAATGAACCTAGATTTATAAAATGTATTTGCTGCGTATTTACATTTAAAAAATTAAAAAATAATTAAATGAATGCACTTAAAAATAACTTGAAGATCTTTGTAAATATAAAATATATTCATATGAAACAAGAATAAATGCTGAATTATGTTGATATTTTTATGAACTGCAAGTCCCTAATTCAATCTAGTGGCACTGAATAGAAGTACAAATACCCAAACCCAATACATCACAAGAACCCAACTTCATAAAAATTGAGTAAGGCAATTTGATTCAAGTTTTTAGAGCATCTCTCTCACTCCAACTTAAGTTTGGAGGTTATAATTATAATAATCTGGCTAAAAAAGCAGAGTGTTTAGAGTAAAAATATTAATAACAGATAGTAGGAGCGACGGGCTGTGGAGGATAATGAAAGTTTCTATTTGATTGTTGGAATGTAGGGCTACTTCAGTATGTATTATTGGTGGAGGGTTGCAGTTGCATTTATAGCTGAACAAATAGACTTACTATGTGTTGTGTAACTGTTCTTTTCAAGTTATAAAGTTGGTCTCTGTAAATCAATAATCAATCTCTCTGTGATTTGCGTATCTAGTGATAAGCAATGAGCAATAAGAGGCTTCCGTAATGGGGAAAGGCGTGCAAAATGGCATTAGTATTCCTGCCATGAGAATATACACATACACAAATACATGGTAATTACATGTAGTGATTTGCTAGTAAAAAAATATGTCGTGTAAAATGATGATTGAAATATTTTATAAGTTGTAGTATGTATAAGTATTCATTTCGTGTTACATAAATATAAAAGTCCAATTTGGTAGAAGTATTAAATTGATTAAATCATGGCGATACACAAAAATGCGCGGTCAATAAATACAAAAATTAAGCAATCAAATTCATACAGAGCAGCTAAGCTTTCTGCTTTTCATAATCTCCAAAAGGACATTTTCTTGTCTTTACTTGAATTGACAGACATCCGTGTGCACATTCGTACATTCGGGATTATACAGCTAGCTTTTGTCCAACATAAATTCCCAAGTCAAATAGCCATAGTCCGTTTAGTCCTTGCTGGTGTCGTCAGTCCAGCCTAATAGAGAAAACTGGATAATTTTACAGTACACATATTTAAAAGTATATACAAAAAAGCGGGAATATTTAATAAGAGTAAGGTTGGAGTTTTTACAAGGCATATTTATTCGGTTGAACCTACTCCACAAGACTAAAACTAAAGCAATAATTGCATTTACCTAAAAACTAAGGCATGCTAACTTTTTTTGTAGTCGATTCCATTACTATGTTGAGCAGTGTTTTGTAATTTACCCCACTACTATCTCCAACTAAACTACAGTTTATCGTTATCTTTATGCCTATCCTTGTCTCCAGTTTGTAGACCCCGGTAGCAAAGCAAAGTCCAATAAACTATTTCTTTCCTATTTTTGATATCTTTCGTTCTCATGCAGATTCATCGCATCGGTTTGGCACAACGGTTAAGCGTCATCATACTATACAGATGAAGAAGTTAATGCGCGCGACTGAGCGTGTGTGACTACTTATCTGTTTTGTGTGACATGCAAAGAATTTGGAATGTTTAGATAAGAACTAAGAACACAAACATGCAATGCTCACTTGGGGAGACCTCACAGGACAAAAAAGCAAATGGAAATTCAACCGGTGAATACAACTTGGCTGGTTTTTCTTTTTCATTTCATCGCTATCATTGTCATCATATCATGATATCATTCTTGGTCTCAGCAACCAGCCCAAAAATATTTCTTTACTTCACCGTATTGGCAATACTCTAGGTATATGTGTTATAGCCCGGCAGAAGGAAGCTGGAGGAATGCGGGGCATTCAGTAGCAGCACAATAACAGTACATAATTTTATACAGCATTTCTATCTGTATACCGATATGATCATTTAATTGCTAGTAATAAGCGTCATAATAAAAGCAATACTATTTACACCAAAAAACTATATTTGTAATCCAGCCATTATCTGGTTTCCTTCCACATGAGGTTGTGCCTCTTTAAAAGCGTGGGGCAAAATTACGAGATATTTTCTTTCAGTGTAAGGCGACTAAACAGATTTACAAGCTGTCTGTCTTCTATTTGAGAGATTTTGCTATAGAGTCGATCCGAATTACTATCCCTCTCCATGGTTCATGTTATTTTACACGGCACCGTGCCATTGTTTAGAGTTTAGATGATGCCACCACATACGGCTTGGTTATTGTTTTCATAGGCTTCTCTTTCTCGCTGCATTACTTTGTCAACATGCTACTTTCTCATTATGTCATCATTTATCTATAGATAAGTGTTGACGTGCAGATACTAAAAATAATATTAAAAACTAACAGAGAAAGCAAAATCAGTACAGTATTTTATCGGCAGTTGAAATACACAAAATAGAAAAGATTAAAGCGTTGACAGTAAATTAACTGGATCTGTGGAAGGGGGTCACATGCTAAATTATACATTTTAAGAAAACATATGTTAAATTTCCATATAATACATATAAAATTTAATCGTGATAATGTTTTTAATTCTTTGATAATTGATTATAATCGAAAAGTTCAAGTTTCACGAAATGTGCAGTTGTTCTTTTACCAAACTTTCCGCTTGTTTTTACTTGAACGTGTTGTATGAATATGCATTCATTTTTGTATGCGGCTGGGGATTACTTTAATTTGACTACAATAGTAAGCACTGGCTTCTAGTTGATGTATTTGCAGATATGTTAAGACAGAATATAAAGTGAAGTTTTTAACCAAGATAGCAAACCTGTTGACCTTAGCTCTCTCTCTCTCCCTTTCTCTGTTTTCCTACTTATTCGTTTATTGCAGTACGTGTCACACCTACACACAAAAATATTTTTAATGGTCATGTATATGTAGTACGTGTGGCGTGGTGCAATGTGGTATGGTCACACGAAAACAACGTGTTTTACGCTTTTTTCCTCCCTTTCTCTCTTTTAATACCGGTGCTAATGATCTCTACCCAACAACACACATTCATTCAATTATTCCTCCTGGGCTCTGGTATATACAAACTGTAGGGGAACACGGACAAATGATATGGCCTTGCTGGTATTATAATTTGGTATCATGTTAACGGTGGTTGTAATGCTGTGGCATGCATAGTTGAGTAGACATATTTTTCAACCTGAGAGAACTAGAAATACGTTGACAATAATATCAAAACATCGTCAACATCATCATCCCCTGCTACCAGGTGGCACGTTATAGTATTACATCACTAGAGACGGGATTCATATGATTTTCATATTCTGTATTGTAGTTACTCGGATTACTATGAGCTTTCGTACGTGAACGAATCGCTTAAAAAATTTGAGCCACATTTATAGTTGCAAATTTTGAATTTTGATTGCATAAATACATACCCTTTGCATATTATGACAAAAATTGCGCATATTTTTGCATTTATGAAAAATTACTTTCGCTTGCGCTTCCGATTACTCGTTAAATGTGTGTTTTAACTCACAGCTGTTCACATCTGGAAATTCAGTTTTGACAAAAATCTTTGGTACAGTAGTATGATAAGTGCAGTCTACGTTTCATTACTATAATATATAGAAAATTGTCGTTACTGTTTTCGGTTGCTGAATTTTATTCTAGGAATATGTTTGAAGGATTTTAAGGATTTAACTTCAGAAAATTTGATACGGTCACGCGACTTCGATTTAAAACTTTTAGACTTAAATTGTACATAAAAGTGTTAACTTTAACTGCATATTTAGCTGCATACGTTTCCCGCCTCTACATATCACCGTCAGCTATCCGCAGCATCAGTAGGAGGGGTCTTGGTATAGAAGCTTTTCTGTAGTATACAAAAGTAAAACGTTGCAACAAGAAAAAAACGAGACAAGCAGAAAGAAAGGGCGACGAGCCGTTGTTCAAGTATTTTTTCCAACGTAAAACATCATTTTACCCTTGGGGACATTCATCTCTTTGCTGTCCGCGTGGCAGCCGGGCATTATTATATTCTTCATTGTAGTAACAGCAGTAGTTACGGTTGTGCCAGGAGCATAACTGTTTCTAGTGTTTTTTTGCGCTATATTTTCTTCGCTTCGCTGTACGTTTCGTACACTACATTACTACCACTTTTCTCTCGCCCAGGCAACTTTCGGTCTTTTTGTCTATCACTTTCCCAACGTGTCTCTCTCCCTCTCTATGATTCTATTCTCTTTTCACAGCGCTAGAGTAACCGGACCTGGTGGCGGTCCACAGTTCACGATACTGCGATGACAGTGTAATAATGTGAACCTCTGGTTGAAAATGTTACTCCACTAACAAAATTCATTCGTCTTTTGTCTTCCCAACCCTTATTGCTGCTGCTCCGCCGTATGAAAAATAATAATGATATTATCATGGTTGTTTTCGTTTCTCTTCTTTTTTGTCGACTTGCCTCTCCGAATGCCCCTGTCTTTTTTACATCCTTCCTGTCTGTCACACAGGAAAATGTAGGAAAGCATTTCTCTTTCCTTGTTCTCACGCCACCACTACTTCTCTTTTCTGATGCTGTAAGGACCTTACAGTAAGGTAGATATGCTCTCCCTAAAAAGAAAACTTTCTTTTTATTCGTCCCTACCACAAGCGTTTTTCTCCTTCTTGACAACTACCATAATCATAACAACAACAGCACAGTTTCAGTTCAGTTTAGTCGTGGCAAATGATGACGCTCCTCATCAAGATGACAATGTTGTGATAATGGTAGTAATGTTAACTCTATGACAGCCTCAGCAGCTCGTTGTAGCAGTAATAATATTAATAGAGATGACAATGATAATAACAATAATGTAATTCCACAGATGAAAAGTAAGAGCAAAGGGAGACATGCCTCCAAGTAAAACAACACTAGACGGTCGTTTTTACTGCCTTCGCTTCCTAAATAAATTAATTTTCTTTTTTTCCTTGTTTCCTCATGAAATAGCACGCCGAAAACAAAAAAAAACAAAAGAAATGTTCGTGTTTTCTCAGGTATCTATTAAGCGCTATGTTAAAACTATGCCATAATGATGGTATTATAATTTGTTTTGAAGTTGAAGTTGTGTCGATTTTTTATTTTATGAAATGAGAAAAAAAACCACTACCAGAACTTTTTATGACCACCTAAATACCAAAGCGGGAGCAGGCGTTGTATTCAGTTGTTTGTTTCTCCATACCCGGCATCATTCATTGCTAACGAATATAATTATAAATTGTAATTTGGTTATGTTTTTTGGATAGAATACTGTAAGTAGATCGCTGCCACATTACATAGCAGTATCACTAGAGTACACTTTTAAATAGGAAAAAAATAGAAATAGAAATAGCGTAGAAAAAATTGAGTCTTCTTCTACATCATCGTAAGCATCATTTTGCGCAGCATCCTGCTTCTTAATATTGTTGGCCTTTTTATGGAATCTCTTTTTGTATTTTTTTTTTTTTGCTTTTTTGAGAAGAAAAGAGAAGCATTATTTTGGTTGGTTTATGATCATCATCTTCGTGGTCTCTCCTACTGTGTGTACACAACTCTCTTTATTCTGTCATTTTTCTTCTGGATGATGCATAAAAGACTAAAAAAAGATGAGAAGTTGGCTTTTAGAAAAAAAGCATAAAGCGTAACTGCAGCCATTCATATACATAACATCCAACGTACCGCAAAAGTTGCTGGCATGCTTTGAGGTAAAGAAACGGAAAATGTAGATTCGAAGCTCATATTTTTTGCAACAAAATGAACACATATACACTCTTTTGTAATAAAGATGGATGGAAAAAATGTGATGCGAAATTTGCATACAAAGAAAGAAGAAAAAAATGGAGTGAATGGAGAAAAAAGAAGTATACATACATTCAGGAGCAACTGAAAAAAATGGCAAATAACTTGGGCAAACATTACACTTTTTTTGGCTTACAATCAAGTACAAACAACACACGGTTCCTGAGGATACCATTAATGATGAGCAAAAGGCTTTGCCTGTTTGCAGTGAACGTCGTATTTGTACGCAGACTCTACACTCAGTCGTCAGTAAAGTGTTGACGATAGAGAGAAAGTGCAGAAATATAGGAAAGAAAGATACAATGAAGCTGTAGTCAAGTTTATTTTTAAGGAAATCTATAAAGTAAATAGATTAAATGTTTGCTCAAGAATTTCATTCACGAAACATGGAATGCATTTGATTTGTTGGGGGAAAGGAGGCGTTGACGGTTTGCTGGTGGGAAGTATAATGTATTTATTATGTTGTTGTGTGGGTAGCATAATAGGTACTCCTTCTGCTGACAAGATTACGTCAGTCATCCCGTGTGTACGGCTGTTGTGTGTATGTAGATAGATAATGTGTGTCATTTAAAGAAGGTGCAAAGAGAATGACCCTTTCTGAACCAGAAAGCTTCATCTAATTTATTTTCTATTTAGTGCATTCTCCTTCCTTATTTTGCAAGATCTTCCTAAAAAGGACAACTGACAGGACACGAACAGGCACAAATAGTGAGATTGTAGTACTAGTCGTCATGCTAGAGAGGAAAGAAACAACACAGGAAAATGATTAAGTTTTCACTCACTTGCAAGTCAAAATGGAGTCAGTTCAGACCAGTTCACACTACTTGGAGGCTTTATCATTCGCAGGAATTTCCTACGCTGATGAAATAAACAGAGTAGTAAAAGAAAATGCCGTCCTCTTTAGGTGTTTCGGAGGACGATGATAAGATTCTACAACAACTCCTTAAAACCGTTAATAACAACCGGTCGCAAAAAAACACAGGGTATTCAAGTAATTAGTAATCTTGAGAGCACCAGAGAGTGGTCATAGAAATTCCCTCGGGAGGAGCTCACGTCATAACCAGTCCACTTCCAACATGAGTTACCGACCCGGTTGTTGTTGTACGTTTTACGGTTTCGTTCCTCTTTTGTTATTTATGTCGTGTCTTTTGGGGTGATCCAAAATGTGCATGGGAAAATAATAAGATTGGTGATGTTGTGGTGTTGTTAAAAAAATAAAACATGAAAGATTTTTTTTCTTCTCTTCCTGGCCTTTTGTTCAATTTTATAACTAGCTGTTGTTCTTATCATTTGAGTGAGTGAGTAGCGTGTTTAGTATGTGTGCCAATGCGATATGTGGTATTGCAGTGTGGCCAACATAACTGCACTGTTCAATGCCAGCAGTTTGACTCATGCCTACTAGTACAAGCAGTATTTCGTTTATTACGTCTAATCCAAAAGAGTTGTTTTGCACCGTTCTCTGGAGACATTGAGAAGAACATCAGCGGAAACGATAGAGTGGTTTAGAGAGGCTTCAGAAAAAGCCAACAGTGGCACAATTATTTTTTTTCTCTCGTTTAAAAAAAACTATTTTTTTTCTCTCTCTCTCACTTACTGTCCGTTGTGATCTCGAAATCGAGGAAAATTTATTATTGTGTCTACTGTATCTCTTATTTTATTCTGGCAGCTTGTCTCCTTCTCTCTCTCTCTCTAGTTCCATTCCGAGTGATCATTTAGAGGCAAAAGCTTGTAGTAAATTTTTAAAGTAGATAAAAACAAAGTACTAAAATAAAACACGATACACTTTTTGGGTTAGGTTCCGTTCCGTTGTTACCATTAGTTTTAGTTTTACCACTGGATTATATAAAAAAT
>JAHZNB010006820.1:0-10380 GCA_027744295.1 Callyntrura guangdongensis | reverse complement strand
CATTGGCGTGTGCATATTCTCCAGTAAGCCCTTTAACAAATTCGAAACCTTTCACAGTTCCTGGAAAAATTTCGTTGGCTTTTTCTGCAATTTCAACGGCCAAATTCATTTCAGTTTGCATTCTTGGGTTGTGATTGTTATACCATATTCCTTGAAAAACTGTTATCCTACTGTTGTGACGATTTTTGTTAATTCTTGCGGCCGTTGCAGGAATATATACATCAAGGGCACTGTCCTTGTAGTATGTAAAATTTCGTTGGTATGATACTGGAATTAAAACAAGCACAGCAGTTATATTATATTATTTTTGTATATAAAATGGTAGCAGTATTACAGTTACTATCTCACCGTTTCTAGAACCCGCTGACCAGGTGGTAATCATACAAAATCTTTCCAGGATCGTTTCCAACATTACTTCGAGTTCTTTGGTTGTGTAGTTACTGGTCGGTGGTATTACACCGCTGTCAATATCCCGGTTTTTTACGTAGGGATGAAAGTATACTCCTGTGTACTCTTGATCAAAATCATATCCGGAACATATGTTAACAATCAAAGTTAACGTAACTAAAAGCCGGTAATGTCGTGGATATTTGTATTCCAACGACATATTTTTGTATAATTAAAGTTCCTTGAATTTGTATTATACATATGTTTGTTTTGCACATTTAACTATATTGTGATTTTTAGTACTCAACTAACGTTATAAAATTTTTAAGGTGTTAAAGTGCTTTTATAACTGTGGAGGAAAAATGTTATTTTAGACTACCACAAGGAGCGTATTTAAGTTTTAAAAGATACCATATATTTTTTAAAAGGCAACATTTTATTAAAGAGTTGAAAGGAAAAGTTTCAAAAAAATTAAATTCATGCTCCGTTGAATACGATGTGAATACATTGAATAAATTGCGAATAATTCTTTCTAAAAGTTTATCACGTAACCCTGTCTCTAGATTAAAAAATTTTGTTGTAAAATACCGAAATATTGTTGACCAGACATAATTAAAATCTTAAATTTCATTAAGAGAACTGTAACCTCAAAAGTGATTAAAACATATGTGACCACAAATTAGTACCATGTTTGAAGGAACTTACGACCAGCTGTCTCCGTTGTTGTATGTGGAATATGTCTGTATTAAGCCAAAACCGTTTCAGATTTATCTAAGAACTTTAAAGTATAAATTCTCTACTAAATACATTGTTGATTCGCACAATTAGCTGCAATAAAAAAAATTAAGTTATTTTAATTGGACGGATTGAATTCTGATAATACTTGATTTAAAGGTTGTTTAGAATATTCTGACCCAGTTTTGATGACGTTTATTTCGTCACACGTTTTATACCGCACAATTAGCTGGAATAAAAAGTAATTATAAATAGTGAGACGGTATGGATTCCGATAATACTTGATTGAAAGGTTGTCAAGAATGTTTTGATTCAATTTGATGACACTTATATCGTAATAAATTTTATTCAACAGCTAAATTGCCTACATTTCAATGGTTGATTGTACCAGCTTTCTAACGATGTGCTACTCAGAGGTTGACATGCACCGTGGGAAGAATGCCGAGACCCTTGTGACATGAGTAATCCTTAAATTTACGTCTATTTTAAAACTCTGTCTGCTTTGACAGATTTCCAACTTTGTTAACTTACATTTCATAATGTTTTTCTCATCCTGTGCGACCTTGTAAAAGTGGATGGATGTATATTTTAATAGAGCTATTTCTGGAATTTCTAACAGTGTGTCTTTTTAATTAGTTACAATTAGCCATTACATACACCAAACCGGCTCTTCCACACTCATCCCCCAATAATTAGAAAATTGAGGAAATCATTCGACGCTGATGTAAATTAGAGGGATAATTAAATAATCAATATTATTTATTCAACACTTTACAACATAGGATGCGGAACCGGGGGATGGGAGGGATCAAATCCCAACCTGAGCTCCGCAATGGGGGATATCGTATCTATATTCCTAATAATTACAAATACACTAATTGGACCATTAGCGACAAAGAAAAAAGTTGGTAATTATCATGAGACGTACGGTCTTTGATAATACGTAATTGAAAGTCTGTTCAGAATGTTTTGACCCAATTTTGGTGACGTTTATCTCGTCATTTATTTTATTCAACACCTGCTTTTCAGTACAGGGAAAATAACGATTTGCTACTCCCATGTAAACACGTACCCCGATTACTTATCATTAAATTTACGTCTAACTTTTAACTCTATTTGCTTTGACAGGTTTACTACTTTTTTACCTATATCTTAATAAAGCTATGCTCATACTGTGCTTCAGTGTAAAAGTGGATGGATACATTTGTCAATTAGGTAGTCAGTTCCTAAATTTGGCTAAAAGAATTTCAGAAGAAGAAAAGAAATTCAAAGAATCCTGAGTCACAGCATCTCAAGAATTAGAAGTACGATGACTTTGGCGGAGCTAGGATCAATGAATAATAACTGATGATGGTACTTCGGCTGCGGCCCTTTTTATATGTAGCCAGCTCCAAAAGAAAGTACAGGTGCATAGAAAATGGATAATTTTTCCACAATGCACTCGGCTAATTTGTTTATGCCGAAACTGGAGCATCCGTATTACCATAATACAAGAAATTTGGACTATCTAATCGGCGTATTGCGCGAATTACAAATTGTGGAGTAAAGTATTAAATAAACCTATTCCATTCGTAATAATTTTTTTCTTCTTTTTGTTTTTCTTGCAAAATCTTTCGCGTACAATAAATACTGTTATTCCTTGAGTTATTCATTTCATTTAAACATAGTTGAAAGTTATTTGCTCATATTTATTGTACTTGCTTCATGTAAGATAACATTGCAACTTTCAATCTTTCGCAATCCGTTATTTGTCGCTGATGTAGCAAGCCAAAACTGATTAGGTAATCTGCAGTATTTGCCAATTTTCGCTAAAAAGTCTTTTTCATCTTTTAAATGTTAACATTTAATAAATGATCTGCCACACATCGCCAGCCTTGTCATTGTCGTCGTTCAAATGTGGTTAGGTTGTTCACATACTTTGTAATGACCATTGTTTCAGACTGCTGGAAGGCTGAAATCGTTTCAGACAGTAATAATTTCTGTAATGCTTAACGCAATAACAATAAAATTATTTTGCTGTGCTGAAAAAGTAATTTCTTGGTACAAACAATACTTTTATTTAATACCAAAAATATTGATGTCTAGAAAGTAACAGCATATGCAATTTCATTTATTATTACAAAAACAATTATTTCTGCATTGGAAATTATCACATTTACACCTGGGTTCTTTAACTACAACGATTTTGCTATGCCGTAACCGACACCTGGGGATTACTCTTTAGGAAAGTGACAAGGTTTTTTACAAGTCCCGTGATACTGAATGTCTCATCACGTTATCGGGTGCTTTTTGTATGAGCGGTTTATATCAGTACAACAAAATATGATCACGTTTTTTTAAATTTAATTTACAAAGGCTGTAGCAGTATACGGGTTTTCCTAAAATCAGTATTAATTAATCGGGTTTCCATGGGCCTGTATTCTACGTCTCCCAAAAACCGTGTAAATTTTACAAAATGGATTTTAGAGGAGCAGGGGGCAGCGTGGTTACCATGTAATTAAAAGGCCAACTTAACAACTGGACTTGCTCCAAACTATTCATTTAATTATGCATTACATAAAATCGGTTCTGTATAATTAAGTTGAAATAAAGCCTATCTCCTTCCATTTTAGTGTGTGAATTTTGTTTGCACTAACTTTTAATCAAATGTTAAATCCTGGTGTTTACATATGTTGTATGTTTTAGTGGATTATCGTTTTGCCGTTATTTTACATACCTGTATAATTAAAAAAAGTTAATGTATATTAAATCACCTACCAAAGTTTATTTTGGGTACTTCACCAATTTTACGTACAACTTATAAAACTATTGTATAGTATATATTACCAGTAAGCATTGTGTTTTCATGTCACATACTTTTTGCTTGTGAGTTTGATTTTATGTACGCTGTTGTTTTCATTAACTATGCGCATAATAAATAAGTAACTAGAATTTGTTTTTGGTACTTCACCTACATATTTTTTATTCGTTTTGTGATACCTGTTGTGCTTAGCCACTATCCTGCTTCTTATCAGGTAACGAATGTAGTATAACATATACTTTGACAGGGCGGCAGGAGAACTAACCAAACATATTATTGCCACGTAGCAATTTATTTGGGTAGGAACTAAAAGACGTACGTATAATAGTTCGTTTAATCATAGGTTCATAAGCCCTCAATTTACTTGTTATTCCACATTTTGGAAGTTACTGCAAGAGTGCCTCAGGAAATATTTTACCAGTCGGACTGTATTTTTGTTTAAATCTATCGCTTAACTTAATAAATTTGCTTGCTAAGATAAAATAAAAACAACTTGCTTGTTAATACCTCAGGGTATAGAGTTTCTGAAAAGTTTTCATATAGTGTAGTTTTGTATACAATAGAGTTCTGGAAAAATCGGTTTATTTTTGTACAATATTTATTTTAAATATAAATACCATTTACACGATATATTCCAAGTTTGTCACCAACATTGATCACAGGTTAATACATCAAGATTAATGAGTTTCGTTGCAAATCAGACTTTTTGTGACTCACCACCGATGACTCACCGGTAAAAACATGAAAACCACTTTCACGTTTTTGTGCAGCACAGTTTTGGTGATTGACTTTATTAGTTGCATTGTCCTTGGGAAGTTGCCAGTTCATTTTAGATCGGGATGTCATATCAATATTGTACTTCCTGTGTCATGGAAAGGATTTGAAAATGGCAGACGTCGTAGCGCTGAAATGTTTGACTGGAACTTGGATTCTAATTTACACACGTACAGCATTCATCAAGTAAACCACCTGTCCCTCAACTTGGAAGATCAGGATTGGTATAGTTTTTTAAGTTATTCATTGCACGATGGGTATTTTAGATTTGCTGACAAAAAATTTAATCATTGCGCCTTATTTATTACTTATACAAAAACATTTGCCGACACTTATCAAGCAATCCGGAAATCTGGTTTTGCGACGTCATATTTTGTTCTCTTTTTCATTCACATTGACAAATCCTCTTTGCAAATGACAGCGACATTTTCTAAACTTACCAGGCTATCGGTGTGGGACTACACCCCGTTTCATGTTGGATTAATATTTTTTAATAATGTTCGCAGTGAAGTAGCTCTGTACTGCTACTTTTGTAAAAATGAGCGATTTAAATTTTTATCCATTCCAAAATACCAATTCAACTTACAAACACTACACTATATATTAAATGACGATCTTAACGCTAAAGGTTACGGCGAGACATTTTGGCTGTCCCATGAGTACTATATGTATTACATAGATGTTTGGGACTGCTTCGAACAAGAAACCACAATAAGACAAAATTATGAACTTGCACGAATTCGTCGATGTGGGTCATACATGTCCTATATCTTAGCTTTTACTCAAAATAATTTAAACTTTACAACTCAATTTGATGCATATCTTGGTCATGCCTATTCCTGGTTCCTACAAACTGGTCATTTTGATAATAATAGACCTCCAAACTATAATTGGATTCCTTACAGTCGTGGCCTGTTATACATACATGACGAAAAAGAAACCACAAACGGCTTTGCTTTGATATGTTTTGATGAGAAAGAAGTCTCCAATTTTGATTTCTCGCTTATCACAGCCACAAGCTTACTTGTTTGGATGGTATTGCTAAGCATTGGTCTTACCCTTTCCTTTGTCTACAAAAACGTTATAAAGGGACTAGATATCCTGTGGCTTTATTTTGGCGTCTCTTGTAGACAAAAACATCCGCGTTCTATTCTGACGTACTTTTTAATTCCACTTTTGATAATCTCTACCGCATATCAAAGCCATATTTCATCTAACCTGTTAGCTTTGGAAAAGTTTCCCACCATGTTGGAGGCTGTAAAAAAAGATTACAAAATCAAAATACTCCTTACTGTTGAACCAGGAGATGTAGCAAAGGGATTAGTAGGTGGCTTGGTAGCTGCAATCTTACCTATTAACAAGTACTTCGAGGAAAAATTTGAACAGCTCACTACGTGCAACAAGACAATTGGTAGCAACTGCGGCAAAATACTTGCAGGAGTAGTAGTTATGTCATCCAATTCGTCATTGTTCGATTATGCTAAAACATTTGCAGGTAATAAATATGTCGTGTTTGTATCCCAAGCCACTGAAGTAAGTGGAACAATACACAAACTATTAAGTAATAAGTATTGGCTAATTAATAACAAGTATTATTGTATAAGCTCGCCATCGAACACTAGGATTGAAATGAAAGAAGATGATTACCAAGGAATTTGGTTTATTGGTTATATGGCGAGACAAATTAAAATAGGGTTGGCACATGCTGAGCAATTTGGGTTCAAGTTACACTATCACCATATAAAGCAGATCATGGCCAAAAAAACCATGAAAGCAAGTGAACACGAAATTCCTTTGCAAAAATCTCAAATGGATTTCAGGGTACCATCTCCGATCCCTTTCTGGTCAACATTAGGAGCATGTTTTATTCTGCTTATTTCACTTGAAGTGTGTCCATTTGGCTTAATGTATGTTTTGCCTTTCCTCGGTAAGCTGGTGGAGAACTTTGCAACAATGGTTGCTTTTTGGTGTCGTCGCACTTGGTCAAAGTTGAGAAACTGTAAGATTATTAGAAAATAACTTCAAAGGATTTACCTGTATCTATACTATGTATAGTTTTATTATCGTTAAACGAGATAAAAACTGACTTGATAATATGCCGAACCTTCATGCAGTGACTTCGCAGATTTTAACATGTATATATATCGGCACTGTTATGTATGCATCATAATATCATCTAACAAATTATAAAGAAGAATTACAACTGTTGTTATCTTAAATGTAAGTTAACTTTATTAATTACAAACGCATTTACACCCAACAACCACAAGACAAGATTCGCCACCCGCAAGTGTAGCAATATCATCTCACCAATAAGTGTATCTTTTAACAAAACAAGAGTAAAACACAAACTACAATAAACATAGTAACCATAATAACAAATACTTTAGGCAACTATTGTTCTGATTTTTACTTTATAAGAAATTGCTGCCGACTAATATGTCCTTAACATGTAAACCAATGATTATTTATTCAGTTAAAAATTTGAGAGAATCAATCTATCTTTACTTACCAGTATATAGGTATGGCTAGTAATGTCGCATGATAATAAATATAAATGTGTACTGATAAAGTGAAAAATAATTTGCAACACTGTATGTAACTCAACTAATTTGCCGGATAATAGGTGTTTCTCGTTTGAAGTCTTTCTTAAAGATGTCTACGGCCGTTATACCAACAAAAATACTATTTAGGATGTCAATGACAAATTCTCCTGTATAATTTATTGAAATAATTATTTACAAAAACTTGTAAAGGAAAACCGGTTTATAGATAAGTCCTAAATGATAAGCGACAAAATTTCGGTTTGAGTGTATGACTTAAATTAGGCTAAAGTACTACTATTAACTAGCTAAACGTTTGCTAATTACTACATTTATACCCCAACTAAACATGTATAACACTAAAATTGGTCGTTATTAAATTTGCAGTTAATGGATACTGGAGAATTTTTTGCTCAAATGTTAGTCAGTGTTTATTTATTTACCATAAAAATCTTATGCTTTTACAAGTGTCGTCATAACTACCAATTTATTTAGCGCACTTTTTACGATTCAAATTTTGACACTAAACGATCTACAAGAGCAACCACAATTGTATAGCTAATCTAAAGCTGAGATTTCATTTGCAGTACTTTTGACTACACCTCACGGCCTTCTCTAGTAAGTAACTGCACACATGCATTGTAAAAAACTGGAATAGTCTTTATGATGCCATTGGGAGTTTTATTGGGATTATAATGTATTAACGAAAATGATGACAAACTTTACAATTACATTGGTTGAGGAAGAAAGAGATTCAATACAGTTTATGTTTGAGATACAACTGGTTCGTGTGTCTGGGCAAGACTGATTATTCAAAGTCGAATTTAAGACATAGTACATACTCCATTGTTTTCTTGCAATTCTCATTATATGCAACCTTATCACGTTATATCCTTTTCTGCGTGTTTGGGTGACCGGTTTATACAAATTTGGTATATTTCATTCAGATGTTCCCTGCGATGGTTGTAGACAATGTTCTGGTGAAAACTTTCAATAACTTCAAGAGTTATCCGGATTACGGACGATGGCAAGGCAAGATAGAGGAAAATTATACTCACATGAGATGTGCCTAATAATATTTGAGTCTTGTGTAGTAATGATAGTATTGTGCACGTTGCCAAAATATGTCATCGTGAGCCATGCATACTTTTATTGGGACCGGTGCTTGACGGACACCGAGCTACCTCCCCTTTTGTAAGCGACCTATGGTTCACAATCAAGACTGGCGAACTGGTAGCCCTGGTTCGCTGGTAAAGGTATGTTCCGTAGAACGGTAATGTTTGAACATAAAGATTTGTTAAAACCTTCCAAGAATCCATAGGGGTACAAATTTTTTCAAATGTCAACCAAAGCTGAAGTTTGGTACAGGGATATATTAAGATATAACATCATTTAAAGGTTTATCCGGATTACTTGATTTCAGTGCTCCAAGGCGTGACAGAAATGTTTCACCCATAACTCGGGGACTACTGCGTTGATTTGTGTCAGGTGTACTGCCAACGACCACTAAGGTGCAAGGACCTAATCCGCCCACGAATATAAGGGGGTACTGATGTTGAGATGAAGACATAGGGCCTAGGTGTTTTTTTACTTTAGAACTTATATTTTTTTAGTTTACTATTGTTTTGTTATATTAAAATAAGAGTGGCGTTGCGGAAAGTGACACTTTTGTGGTATACTTACATGTAATGACCGCTAGCGGGGACACTCAGATTGGGCTGAAAGTAGTGCTGAGAGATAGATTTCAATCTCCTCTTTCAAATAATATATGACGCAACTCCGAATGGCAGGTTTTGTATTCGCTACGAGGGTTTTCGTCTTTTGAGATTCACAAACGTGTGCGCATACATTATTTGAAAACAAACAAATATTTTTCTAATTATGAGTTTCTGGTGGTGATACTGGTCTTAAGATCAGGTTTGATTAACACGAAATGTTTTTGCCGTGCATAAATGGATAATGCAAATGCAAACGCGAGTGCGCTCGTGCAAGTCCAAAAATTTACTGAACAGCACTTTTGCCTGATTCACTCCTGACTTAACAATTACACGCAACATTGAACTCTCTACTTTTGGATTTTGCATTGATAAAATAGTTGATAAAGTAATCTGACCCGGGGTTTTTCTTAATTTTGTACATCATTCAGACACTTTAGAAGACAATGCAACACGTATTACTGGTTGTTTGCTAAATAAGTATTCTGCTTTGCTAATACAAAGTTGTTTAAAAAACTATTACTGAATATTTTCGAAATATCCTACCAATAGACTTCTGGCAGTAGTAACTTTATTTTCATGTTTCCCAGTTAAGTGAAAAATGTTGGCAAAATAATATTAAAAAAGCTTTTGTCTACAAACATTATTATTAATTTCAGTGGCATACGTTAGGAACATATTTCTATTCACGTTATCAAATATTGTCACTCACATTTTGTTCGAGCTTTCAATATAACAGCTACGTTATTATTTGTAACTATATTGTACAGATTTCTGTATTACAGTGGTTGTAGGTATTCGGTACAAGCATGTCGATGTAAGTTGAGTATAAGTAAACGGCGATGGGAGACCGAAAGGTGTACAACCGGAATTTCCGAATATCGGACATATAATATAAGGAAAATACATATAACGATCATTTAACATAAGAAAAATCGTATTCATTTTAAAACAACTACGCACATTAAACGCATACATATCTAAACGTATACGTACAAATAACGCATACGAAACTGTACGCATACAAGGTATACGGACATAAAGAGATACCTAATCCCTACAAAGTACGCATACGGTACTCCGTTCGAGGACTTATCTTATCAATCGACTTAAGTTATCAATTAAAAAACATGTTCCACATGTCGAAGATGAGGTTAATTCAATTGAGTAAATAGACATTCTTATTTCAGATTAAATTTATAAACAGATATATTATTTATATAAGAACTTTTGTACACGTTGCGTGGCGTATGTGTCATTAAGGAGTATCCGTTCGGGGAATTTTATATTTTTGGTGATTATACGTTTTAAATTAATTGTTTGTACCTTTATACGTTTTTTCTTATGC
This sequence comes from Callyntrura guangdongensis, assembly GCA_027744295.1. NCBI lineage: Eukaryota > Metazoa > Arthropoda > Collembola > Entomobryomorpha > Paronellidae > Callyntrura > Callyntrura guangdongensis. The sequence goes on along the minus strand of JAHZNB010006820.1, from coordinate 78 downwards.
GTTATGTAATTAAACAACCAAGGACGTATAATCATAAGGTCCAAAAGGAGCTCGTGAATGTATTAATCATTAATGGTA
>JAHZNB010006819.1:0-17327 GCA_027744295.1 Callyntrura guangdongensis | reverse complement strand
CAAACCTGTAATGGAAGAAATGATTGTGGAGATTGGAGTGACGAAACTGAAGAAGCTTGCCCGTGCTCTGACAATGAATTTAGATGTCGCAAACCGGAGGGACAAGTTGCCCCGCCAGGTGAATGCATTCCCTTAGAGTATGTGTGTGATCAAATATGGGATTGTCCTTTAGGAAACGATGAAGAAAACTGCACTGGTGCTGCAGATACTCATGAAATGAGTTCCAAAACTCACAAATTACGAGGTGGTCGTCCAGCACACTTTAACAAAAAGACCGCATCGGTGGCCTACAAGAAACACCAGAACATTGAACCCAGAAATAAAACAACTCGTGGAAAACCTCAATCATGGTATTTACAGAAAACGCAGACGGCCAAAAAGTTTCACAAGAAGTCGGTTTAATTAAATCTTGATGATTTGAAATTGCGGTATTTAAAATGTTGAAAAAATAAATCGGTTTACCCATATTTCGCAAAAACGATTGCATATCTTATTATTACATATTATACAGCACTATATCTGTTTTAATTGTAATTTAGAGCCAGGTATGTACTTATATCCAATCAGTTTTTAACTTAAACATTTGCCATATGAGTCTTTTGCTGATGTTTTCCGAAATGCTTACGAACATATCGCGTCGGGACATTACTTCAAGGTCATTTCCATTTGACTACAAACACCATCCAAACCGAAAATTATAAAAAGTCGAAATTTCCTACCTCTGGAACATCTACGCTCTCACGATTAACTGTCACTACAAGGCGTAGTTTAGCTGTGCTGACTCCCGAACTGGTGGCATCAAAATATTTTTTAAAAGCAATGCATCATGTCATTTAGCTGCTTCTGGCAACATATTTATGACGGCTAAGCGTGTATTGACGAGAATAAGACAAAAGCTACAGTGTTATCGGTGTTTTCGTGGCTAAATTTTTTAACCTAAAATTTAGTGTTTTAGAAGTAATTTTATCTACTTTTTGCTCAAGATAGTTGACTATATTATTGATGGATTCATTGGATAACATTCTATTTAAATAAAAAAAATACTAACACCGTAAGACAAAAATAGATGCCCTATATTCAACGAGTGTTCTGGCATTATTCAAACGGGTAGTTTGTCCTGACTAAGCTAAATATTTCGAAAATAGTGTTGGTTGTTAATGCAACATTCGATCTTTTGTTTCGTTATTATTGGTTTGTCATTCAGTAAATAACATGTTGGTAGATGATTACAGAGTCTCATTAGACTTCTTGTAATATTGAAATTTCGTATTTTTTAAAGATTCGAATTAACTGTATGGGAATATAATCCATGAGTGATTTACAGTACAGAAGCAAATTGATTTAAAACGAATGAAAAGTTTTACTGCATTTCATATTAATTGTGACGTTACGACCACTGCGAACATTTACAAGCACAATCTTATCAACAACGTCAGATATGCAGGAATACAATATATTTATTCAACATTTAAATTGAGGCTGTTGAGTTGTAATCAGTAGTAATGCATGCTTACTTTATCAGCATACCCAAGAAATGAAACAACAAAATTCCCAATTACTTACCTTATCAGTTCTTAAACTACCAATTTTTTTAAAAATTTAATTATTACTACCGTAGGATAATACCGCATATATGATACCTTTCATCTACATTTCTGTTAGTTTTCTATAAAGTTCTCTCGAACTAGAGATGCGTTTACTCAATTGAAGTTCTTACAACGAAAAAATGAAGCAAATTACGATATTCGCCTTTGTAATGTTGGTGATCGTCTCAATAACATCTGCTAGAAGTGTTGCAGACATTTTTGGCGTTCAGCATAATTCAAATATCAACGAGGCACAATTAATTATTTCTTGCTATTACAATCCATGTTATAATTTTTATTTTCATGTTATCACGTTTTTACTTGCTTTCTAGAATTGTATGCCAGATTATACACGTGATTGTGGTATGTTAAGTTGTTGTAGTGGTATTTGCAAGATTCACTATCTCATAGATGGGTTATATACGTATTGTGGACCAACGGTAAATTTCCTTCTCTTTAATATTGGTTTATTATATGGATACGAAAATTTTATAAATGATTTTTTAATTACATGTAGCCTTGCCGACCAAAACTGTCCGTGTGCAGCGATGATAAACAATGTTGCAGCGGTCGCTGTAAAAAGGTTGGCCTAGTGCATTACTGCTCTGATGGAGTTATTTATCATTGACAAGTCGAACATACATTATTCAAATTGTAAAAAATGTCGTATTTTAATTAATAAAACAAACTTTTGTGCCAGTACTAACCACAACATTCTTTATTTAAAACTCTTGCATGTTAATGCCCATGTTTCTGACATAAGCGAAGTGTTCTAACTTTCGTTATGAGGCAACACTTGCATTATATGATAGATTTGAGTACAATCTAATCAACAAATCTGGAGTGATTTATTGTTTACTACAGTCTAAATAGTAAGACAGGTGACTAATGAGCACCACCTAAGTTTTTGAAATGTCACCTTCCCAATTCATATTTCATTTGCTTGACAAAATCTTGACTTGATAACCGATTGTAATACAACTTAGATAATTACTCATTTTGTTTGCTAGGTATAATTAAATTGACTTCAACTTCTCTTGCTAACGTGTTCTTCCGCAAATTTATTTGTGGTATAATTTCTTTCACAACAAATCAAAAAATTATCATATTTGTTGCACAAGGACGCAAATATTTTACTTTATGAACAACACTGTAAGTACAAGCGTTTTAATATGATGCCATCTTCGTATCCGGTACAAGTAGGTTCGTATGTTTAATGTCAAAGGTATTGAATTTTTGATGGAGTGAGTAAACTTTTGGTGCAAATGATTATGACGATGTTCCTATGAAAATGTGGTCCAATAAAACTAAATAGCGAGTTCAACCTAAAAGACAACTATAAAATGAAGTAACCTTTCTAAAGTTGTGCTATATATAGTGTAAATTGCAACGTTTAAAAGAAGAAGTAAATAGCTAAAAAATTATATATAACAAACTGCTCAACTCAGATAATCCTTTATCTTGCTTAAGAAGGCTTAAATAAATTTAATTAAATCAGATTTTACAATCACAACCAACTACTTAGATTACTAAAGTGTGTTTAAAGAGTATATAATGTGTATACCACTAAATTCACCTGTCGGTTGGACGCTGCTTTACTACTGCTGTAATAGAATTACTTTGTAGCCGCTATGTAAGATGTCGTTACCTACACATCTTCCTTAATTACGGAATATACATGAATAAATTCAGAAGTTTGTTTGTTTACTTTGTTGCAAATAACTATTTCTAATAAACTCAAATTGAGTTATACACAATTTTCGATAAAAGCTCCATTTTCTAGTTATGTAGCTAAAGTTCTATGTTACGTAAACTTTTAATTTATGGTTTTAAAATAGAAATAAAGAAAATCTAAAAACGGTGGGTATGATAGGCTTGTAATGTTTATGTCATCAAATTGTTATGTAACTCTTTTAGTTTTAGCAAAACTTGTAATAAGATAAACATCAGACTGGAGTTGTCATTAATGAACAATATTTTCGGACGGCATAAAAAATGTTTGTCTTTTCCTTGCGCTTCGTTTCAACAGGAGCTTAAGTATGCGTACATATGGTACAAATTTTATTTGTACTAGTGCTTCTTCCGTTGATTTGTTGGTTTTATAATTCACCAAGCTGAGTTGGTTTGTTAGGGTTGGTTTCGAATAAATAACAAAATTAAATAATTGAATTTTAGTTAAGCACGAACACACTCAATCAAGTTTAGATTTAATACATCTACTCCTATAAAACTCATTTTCTGTTTATGTCCATGTGTGTCTGTCTGTGTGTGTTCCCCTATAACTTCAAAACTTTTGAACCGATTGCAACCAAATATAACACACTCATGCAGACACTACCTAGAAAGGTTTCTATTAAGGTTGTTAGTATTTTTTTCATTCCTTGACTCACTGGGGTCAGTTTTGTCAAAAAAATCTTATTAAGTAAACTAACATTTAATTCCCAGCAAATCCTTACACACACAAATCTTCATTTCTAAATTGATTTGACTAAAATTTGGCCTAGATTTACACATACAGAAAAAGCGATACCCAAAGGGTGTGTCATGAGTGACTATTTTTAGACCTGATAGGGTCAGTTCTTATTTCGGGTAAAAAAGTAGTTTTTTCGCAATAAAACCTTAATTTCTGTACCGATTGCGATCAAATTTGGTACTTTTCTGCAAACCCTGTCTAGGCCTTTTTACGACGTGGTTTGGAACACACACTCATTCCCTTGACCTAATATTGTCAGTTTTGTCGAAAAATTCTTAATGAGTCAGCTAACATCTCATTTCCAGGGAAATTTTACAAACAAACTCTTCATTTCTTAAGCGTTTTGGCTGAAATTCGACAAAGGTGTCCTACACCCACTTCAAATACGTTAACCAAAGTGGGGGTTATGAGTTAACATATTTAGACCCAATAGAGTCAGTTCTTACGTCGCGAAAAAAGTAGTTTTTCCGCAACTAAGCGTTCATTTCTTGACCGATTGCGACCAATTTGGTACTCTCATGCAGAACCTGTCTGGGCATAGATAAGTGGTGGTTTGGGTGAAAACACTCATCCTCCTGACCCTGTGGGCCACCTTTGTCAAAAAAGTCTTAATGACTAGGCCACAGAATCTAAATTTAACGTAAAAAAACTTCATTGCTTGCCCGATTGGGCTGAAATTTGGCACATGTGTCCTACGTCTACCTAAAATATGATTGACGAAGTGTGGGTTTTGGGAGACCATTTTTAGACCCGATAGGGTCAGTTGTTGTTTCGGAGCAAAAGTTTTTTCGCAATAAAACCTTAATTTCAGAACTGATTGCGACCAAATTTGGTACACTAATGCTGACCCTGTCTGGGCATGTCTATGGCGTAGTTTGGGGAAAGAACTCATTCCATTGACCCAGTAGGGTCACCTTTGTCGAAAAGGTCTGAATGACTACTCTAAAGAAGAATATTTAACTTAGAAATATATTCATTTTTTAATTAATTCGGCTGAGGTTTAGTACATGAGATCCGAAACCACAAAACTTTTGCTACCCAAATTGAACGGCCAGAAAGACCATTTTCAGACCCGATAGGGTCTGACAATGTTCCAACCTGTTATGACCCTGACGTATGTGTCCATTCGAGAACGGGTCTGGTCAGCTAGTAGTTTATAAATTAAATCCAAAATTTATTTTGCATAAAATTAATAAAGCAAAACTTCGATCTGTTTAAATTTACGAACATAGTTTGTATTTATTTAAGTTCGTTGTTATTGAACGCATTAATTATGACAATGAAACTGTTTCAGGTTGGCTATTATGTGGCTTAAGCGTAGATTTTATCTGCATCGTAGCAAATTTGATGGCATGCTCTTCATGTGATAAGTAAAACATTGTTCATTGTATTATATGTTGTTTTCTTTATGGTTGATGTCATAGTAGAAATAAGCAGTTAGCTATATGAATATCACATTAGCTATAGCTAGGAAGCAAATGTCCCTTGACAAGCTAGGTAATTTTACCATCATTAATGGAAATAAAAATTAATGATACGGTGCGACTCAATGCAACTTTCTGTGTAAAATAACTTGCGTAACGTATTACTAAATATTATACTGTCGGACAAATAAGTAGCATGTATGAGAGGTAGGATTTGGCGTTCAGCAACGGGCGATTTTAGATATTGCCCAATTTTATCATAACACAGCATCACCAAAAGTTTCTTTATTTAGGTTTAAACTTAAACTCGAATATACAAAATGAACGGTTTGCAGTTATAACAAAAAATTATTCCTAAATTATATTATGCACACGCAAGGACTGTGCTGCATAACAGTTTCTGCTACAAGTTGCTTATTTGCTTCAATATAGGCGAACCACTAATTCCGGGTCTAGTTCGTGGAATCTAAATTGCATTATCTAAGCGGGATTTAATCTTACGAAATTTTATCTAAGAGGTGTAAAATAAAGTCTACAGTATTAGTTACTTAAATAAGAGTTCATTTGAAATAAATTTACATATTTTTTTGAATTTACAAGTTAAGAATTTATTACACAAATATTGATTCTACAAAAATTCTATTCGTTAGCTTAATAATTTGCACTGCATATGAACTACATTGTATGTTTGAGCGCTGTAGGTGGATGCTTCACAGGAGGTTGTCGAACCACCTCTGTAGCTACTTCTGTTCGTCGTCACTTTTTCCACATAGCTTCAATTACTTCATTAGCATTTAAAGTTATATGACACACATTTTAGGTACGGAGTCAGCGATAGCAAAAGGGCATTGCATAACTTAAATGGGTCGACCCTATATCCGACTTCACCCAATCCGAAAAAATGCAAAAACCTCATCTTCCTGTCCCGACCCTGACTCCCGTCCTCCTTCCGTCGAACTGGCGATTAGTGACGGAGTCACCGGTTGCACGTCGTCAGGGTCCTCCACTACGGGCATGAGATGTAGGTCGGTGCTGACCGCCTCTGCTTCTATCGATCTGCTGAGAGGTTCCTCAGGAGTAGCAGGTCTTGTACGTCTCGAGGGTCTCCTAGCTCCTATGAGACGGTCAAAAGGTGTCGGTTGGGCATTCTGGGTGGGGCTAGGCTCAAAAATCAAAATCACAAATTTTAGATCACAAGTATGTAAGTTTGCGATTGCAAACGATTGCAAACAAACACTTTGCTACGTCGCATTTTACAGAACATTGTAATATTCGCATTTAATTTTGTTAGCATGCAGCGTTAGTTCAATGCATGGTATTAAACACTTCACTTGGAATGAAAATTAAATAAATAAATGTCGAACCTTAAAGTATGACCACTAACATAAATCTTGTTTTGGAAATAAAAGTACAATGAGATGGTCAGCGTTATAAACGTAGAATGTATTATGTTATAAGTACTTGATAACGCGATACTTGTTAAACTTGGACTGACAACTATATAGATAGCGAAACGTATTTGTACTTTACCCCAGAACTGAATTCCGCGTCAGTTACCACAAAACTAAACATAAATACAATCTACGTGAAAGTATTCTTTGTGAGAATAACTTCTCAAAAGTAATAATATGTACTTATGCGTAGTGCATTAGTAATGCGTCGTGAACTAAGTATTACAGATACTAAAAAACAAAATTTATTTTCTGGAAGCGATGATTACATCACCTGAATCTAATTACATAAATCTTACAAGTTGACAATTTGTCAAATAATTGTGAGTGTAAATATAAATGTATTACTATCGGCTTCTGAAAAATAAGTAAATTTTTTGTAACCTGAAACAGCTGAGTTGAAAGTGAAAATGGCTGGATTTTTTCCAAAACATAACGTTTCAGAAAAGTTGTTGTAGAAAAATTTACTTAAAGCATTAAACGTATTTGTTTCTTTAACTAATCGACGTAGTATTTCTAGTAGCCCATTCATAGATAAAATGTACAAAAAACTATTAACAATTAGGTCGCCCGATCATGAACCATTTCTCTCCCATTCATTTAAAATTTAACAAAAAGTCCTACAATTTACATCTTTATCTAAAGAATATTAAAGAAATAATTGTTAATGACTCTTACCTAACGGTATTTTCTATAAAATACCGTAATAATGACGAGGAATCGCTTCTATATGAAGTTGGATAAATTGAATCCGAAAGGTATTTTTCATTGGGTTTACACATTACAGTGTAAATTGTACGCATCAAGTCTAGACTTGCCTCGTCGATAGATGAATTTTCGTAGTCAATGCATTTCTGCGGTGGGCATTCTCCTTTATTGTTTTTCATTTTGAAAAGCTCTGGTGCTTGTGTCAACGTCATTAAATAATCAACGTTGTCTTTCTGAGACTCCTCCAACAACACATTTGAACGTAATAATAGATGGGCAATGTTATCGCCATCATAGTTCACTTCAAGTACGTTTACATGTTGTGAAATAAAATACTTCAGCATTTCAACGTGTTTATATTTTGCTGCCACTAGAAGTGGTGTGTTCCCAGAGCAGTCTTCTAACTCCAGAGAAACACCAATGGCTACTAAGTACTTGACGGACTCAAGGTGTCCCAACCCGGCTGAAATATGGATTGCGCTAGTTCCACTTATAACCTTATGGGGGTTGGCCCCATGTTTGATGAAGCTTTTAAGATGTGGCACAGAATCTCTTTGCCTTAATCCATGCATAAACATAGTATACCCAGTACCGCTATTAATGTCATTTAAATCCACTCCAGACTTGTCAAGTAAAAGTTCAACTGTTTCGATGTCTGCTGGAAAGCCGTGGTTGTCAACTAGCATGGAAAACGGTGTTCTCCGGTCTTTATTTGCCATTTTGAAAAGTTCAGCCCCGTGATTCAGTGACAACAAAAATTTAACTGTTAGTTCAATATCCGCATTTTTAGCAGCTTTATATGTTTTACATACTAGATGTGCAATATTGTCGCCGTCTCTGTTGAAGGCAAGTACGTTCGCATTTTTTTTAATTAAATACTTCATTATTTCTAAATTTGGAAATGTGTGGTGCAGTGCCGTGTTTAGGACGTTATCCTGATCCTCCAAAGAAAACCCGAGTGATAGAAGATATTCGATGCTGTCAAAATTTGCAGATTTGACAGCTAAATGAAGTGCATTTTCTCCATTTTTATTTACTTCAAAGACGTCAATGCCGAGGTCTACTAAACGTTTAACAAAACCTAACTCTCTCTTGTTTTGAATGCAAGAAAGAACCCAATTATTTCCTTTTTCGTCCTGGCCGTGTACTTTTAGGTTAGGTATTTGTAAAATAGACGACAGAGTTTCGTCATCAACTTTGCCAATTATTTTTGGCAGCGGATCCTCCCAAGAAGGTAAATGTGTGGTGAAAAGTTTATAAGCCTTAATTTCATCAATTAAATATCGACAAAGTTCACAAAACTCAACATCATTCATGCGTTCTATATTTATAGTTACAACATTATAACATGTTACTGTTTCTTCTTTGTCACCTTTCCTCGCGAACAAATTTTTGGAAATTACTTTGTGAGGTGCATTTGCATCAGCACCCTGTTGAACGAGAAACTTAATTAAATTCAGGCCTCGAACTTTAGTAATAATGCTATGTGTACAGTAACTAAAGCTTAATAAGCTATCTGCGTATTCTAGTTGCTCATAGATTATTGAATTGTTATTTCTGAAGAGCAGTTCACATATTTGAATAATTTTTTGACAGTCTGTGTCATCATGTTCGGGTAAGTACAACAAAATGCTCCGCTCGGGAAGAGTAATTTGACGAGTGAAAAACTCCACTAGTGTGTAGTCTAGACGTTCTACAGCATAATGCAGTGGAGTAACAAGGTCGGTCGGTATTTTCGAACAAAACTCGTGCAGATTTTCGTGTAGACACTCCTCAAATAAGCTGTACAACTCTTCCAATACACTCAAATTCGACGTCTTAGCTGCTTGACAGAGGTATGCACTAACTCTCAAATGGTATTTGTCTGGAATAAACTGGTCAGTGCACTCTATCAAATTTTCTGGGTAGACGAGTAAATCACGTAACAATGTATCGTTCTCAGTAGTTTTGTCGCGAGAAGTAGGTTTCAAGAGTTTTTTAAAGTATTGGATGATTTTAGTATAACTAGGTGTTATGCAAGCAAATACAATTTTTGGAAGATTTTCTTTTGTTAAAAGCTCCATTATTATCTTGGGTACTACATTGGAAGGCACTACGGCGTTGTTCGACAAGCTTGCATTTAAAAAGTAAACAATAGTTGGGTTACTAAAAGAGTACAAATTAGTTTTCACTTCGGATGTAAAGTTACGAATCATCGTTCTGTAAAACCGATGATCTTCCCCAGAAAATTTTGTGGCAAGGACATGGTTAACGAGGGAATCAAGATATTTTTTAAGCAGCTTACTATTCATAGATTTGTGTCCAGTGGTAATAATTCCCGAAAAGTGCTCCGCAACTAGATATTCTGCAAATGTTCTGTGAAGAAGTGTCATTCCGGTGGAACTTGATATGTCAGATGAGCTATTCTGCAGAATGCCACATGCTAAAATTCGTTCAGGGTCAATATCAGATATGCTTTCACTTTGACGATAATCGTCTGCAAGGTCGGGAAGTAACAGTTGGAGTGCCTTCCAGGTATGAAAAGCCATCAGTTTTTGTTGGTCTGTACAGCTTGACGTTGACGTAGTTTTGCCAAGCTTTAGTTTTGTAATGACGTTTCCAAAATACGTTTTATGAATTGGATTTTGGCTTTTGGGTACTTTGGTTTCAACTGCCAGGTTGCCAAGAATTCCAACGGGTCGATTAAAGCCCATTTTGAAATAAAATGTGTACACGTCGTACAAAGATATCAAGGAGATGATTTCATTGATATTGAAGAAATTATCCCTGGTGCAGTACAGCTCTGCGTCCGATAAAGTGACTGTTGCCAGCATGTAACATAGAAGCGGAATGCCCATAATTTTGCTTTCGTCTTGAGTCAAACAATTCAGACTTTTCAGACATTCAATCGCGAATGATGTTAACTTGTCAAGTTGTAAGTCCATTGGATGTTGAGCAAAGTTTTGCCAGAAACTGACCAGAAAGTCTACTTGATTTTCCTCAGAAAAAGGCAAAATGTCGTATGCAACAGCTTGAAATGTCTTCTCTAGCTCACTTCGCATGTGAGGTCTTGATGTAACAAACAGACTAATGTTTTTTTGATTTTCAGCTATCGATGCGAACAAGTGTTGTGTGGATTGTAAATGTTCCTTTGGAATTTCATCGAATCCGTCCAAAAACAATTGGAGTTGTAGCTGATTGTTTTCCAGAGCTTTTTCCAGTAATGTTGACATCAGTCGAAACGGCCACAAGTAACGCAGCAGAATCTGTACTGACTCGGAGTAGTTCATGCTACGGTTTTGTAATGATGTCTGTGTCTGTTGAACAAACTTTTGAAGTCCAATGACGACTATTATTCGACCGGAGTGGCACTGTCGAGCTTGGCGTGCCAAATTCTCGAGTAACAAAGTTTTTCCCATTCCTGGCGTGTCACAAATACAAATTGTACCTTGACGCTTTCCATTATCAATCTGGCTAAGAAACTGGTCTTCAGGGATGTAGTACAGTGATTTGTCTCGTAAATGCAGAGGAACATGTTCAGATATAAATTCACTTGCTTGGGTGGACTGCTGGAGAATGTATTCGCCAGAGTGGCTGTCAAACTCTATCAGATGGACTGGTTGGGACCAAACCGATCGCAGTTTGTCCCAGTCTTCTTTGTTTTTCAATAAAACGAATCTTACATTGGTTATTAATTTATTTGTAACATCACTCGATGTAGCAGTTGGATTAGGCTCTGCCAGATTGGATAAGTCTTGGGGAGTTATTCCCGTGAATACAAAAATATCTGAACATTCCATTTTGAACAATTCCGGCTGTAATTTGATTCTATTGGAAATGGACCTTGGGACATAAAGTGGATAGGGTGGTGCAACCCAATTGTCTTCGTATAGTTTTCCGTTGCATACTTTGGAATTGAAGAACTGCAGTGCGTCATCTGTAAGACTTGTTGCCTCAACAATTTCATCTATGATGTCTTTGTTTAAATTGATTTTACTTTCCTGAAGCAGGTGCTTGACGAGTCCTTCCAACAAAAGAAGAAATGCTGCACTCTGCTTGGATTGATATGTCGCCTTGCCAATAGCTTTGTATCCGTTTGTTTGTTTGATGAGGTGATCATACAACATTTTTGATTTTGCCGTGCTGCAATCTTTGTCTTCTACAGCGTCCTGAAAATGAAGTTACATTAAAAATGTCTAATAAAATATTTTAAATTCGTTCAGTCATTAAGTATGTTCATATCAGTATTATAATATTTTCACGAACCAATTTTTCCACGTCAGCATTACTAAATACCTCCTCAGATATCAAAACATGGATTATTTCAGCAGTTACTTTCGTTTCCTTAAGTAACTCGGGGAGTCTTTCCGTAATGTATATTTTTTGCCACGACTCCATTTTTGGATGATACCAGTTGCCACAAATTGGTATTAACTTTTACGTAAGAAGAAGTGCACAAGTTTTTGGATATTTCAGTAGTTGGTACTCAACTGTCAACAATAAGTGTTAAACAAAATGAATTTATATATAACCCAATAACTACCTAAGCTAAAAAATGAGTTCTTCAGGGTTACAGAAAATATGTTTGTAAGCCATTTACTGAAGTAATTGTATTGTATTCCGTCTATTCCCAATTAACATTAGTGTATTGGAAATACACAACACAAGTACAGGTATAATTTATATATAATATTGCAAGGATGAATACGTTTATACGTTCCAATTTATGAGAAAGGAAGCATTGAGTTCCAGTAATAAAGATATGGCTAATATACGACTAAAAGTCCTGTAACACGGAGATAAATACTGAAGTATTTTGCATCATAACACGTCGATGGTTACTCAAGCAGCCAAATATGTGCACGTATAAAATTATTTGAAATGCACATGCTAAACGTACTGTGACATTATGTGTTCAATACCATAATTCACTGCACCATTTTAAAAGTTTACAAGAATGGAGGGGTTTCCTTGTAGGGTGTTGCCTTACAACTACACACGATTTCCGTAGATAAGTTTGCAACCGACCAATTTTTTGCTTGTTTTATAAAGAATAATGCGTCTCGCCCAGTCTTGTAATATCACAACGCTGAGATCCAAACAACAATGTGAAATGTCGAATCAATATACGCGTTCATATTCTAAAATTTTCGAAACAATCATTTTGATTTTAGATTTAGTTGCTTTTTAATTCGGACACAAATGACTCAAAAATCAATTCTCATGCATGTTTTCCCTGAAAACCGAAAAATGCTGAGAAATCAGTCGTGCACTGAACTGGTTAATTCATCTACCCAAAACGACCAAAAGCCAGAGTTCTGAAACCACTTCATAAAACACCTATGTTTATCGATTTGCTTTCGCCTAGTGGATTATCATTGCGTAATTTCGCTGTGATGTTGACCAATATCGCTTTATTTTTATTCTGCATATATTTCGTTATTTTGTAAATATTTTTTTCATTCTCAAGTTCTGCAGTGATACTTGGCACGAGATAATTAACAGGTATAAATAATTGCACAATATAAATTTGGTTATAAACAACTTGAAAAACACGTATTGAATATCCAAAAATAATGTTTGTTGTGCAATATTTATTTTTTTAAGTTATTTAGTGGTAGCAAGAATGCACTTTGTTTATGAGAAAAGTGTCAAGTAAGTTTTGACAATCTGTATTGTTTTATATGCACTGCATGTTACACTTACAAAACTCCAGCGCTGTTGAAGTACATTTTCATTTCTACAAACAATCTATATTACGCCTATGTAATTTATAAAAACTTTTTAATCATTATTGATATTCCAGCAGTTTTTCCTATGTTTAATTTGAAATATGTACAATAGTTGCAGCAACAGTGATCAACTATCTAGAAATATATGTGAAATAGTGTGATTAGGGTGAAATTTATAACAAAACCAAGGTCAAATTAACGATTACGACTAATAATTTTTAATTATACGTTTAAATTTTAAAACAGAATGGTAGCATTCAATAAATTCTGACTTCTAGTTCAATTCGCTCCCGGCTGCTAACAATCCTTCACAGCTATTGCTAACTTCTTTTGAAAAACTGCAATAATAAAACTTTCAATAATAGCAACAAAAACTATTACGTATTACTTAAAGCATGCCGTTATTGAATTTTATATATAAACGGAAACATCGTTCCATCGATCTTTTAACTAACTCAGATTCTAGTTTGTTACAATAATAATAGGTCGGACACCGAGATCTCTTTGCCACATTCTCACATTTGCCAGATTTACAATTTACAATCAGGAAAATGCAATGTTTGCTTCATGACAAACTAGAACATTAACTTTTGCTACAATGCCAATGCTGCAGGTAGAAATTGTCCTGAAGCTAAAATCTTAATTGTTTTTATACACATATTGGGCACACCTCGGAGTCCACTACATATCCCATATTGTTCTGGTCTGTATATGAAAGTTTCTTAAAAAAGTTCCAAGAACCAATAATGCAGTGGAGGGTTTACATCACAGAATTAATTCATTAATACTTGGTAGTCATCCCAGTTTATCGACATGCATTAAAAAAGTTTCACAAGGAAAACAAATATTGGAAGGAAGGCATAATATGAATTAGTAACGGTCTAGGAGCGAAGCAAAAAACTAAATATTAAGAACTAAATTATCACAACACGGCAATTGGGACAATGGATTACCTAAAGCCATTACTTTGTGTTTGTCTGAAAACTTGGAATTGTAAATTAAAACAAATGAATGAGAACAAAGGAAAGATTTGAATTTTAATTGGATTAATTGTCCGTTTGGCATTTTCTCTATTTGAAATTGGACAAATTCTCGTTTTGCAGTTTTCTCCGTTTGTAATTCTCCTCTTGGGATTTTTTTTGCGCTTTGCTCCGCCCACGGAAAGGCGTATGCTTTGTGTAAGTGTTTACACAGGTGCAATATACCAGGTTATCTTGTTTGTCATCAATGATGACTCATCATGCATGATTTTATTTGCTCCCAAACTTCAGATAATGGATATAAAATTTTATTAAACATTGTCAAAACTCCATTCGCCACGACCACATTTCTTCACAAATGCAGAAAATGATTACTTTTGCCGAACAAATAAAATTTACAAGGGCTTGTTAAACCCTGTTTTGATATATGATATGTACTTTACAGAGATAAAAAACGTAATTGATTATTTTAGCAGCCAAAAACATATAATATAAATTTTATTTTACTTCGTTAATATTTTACCTACAATAAATTGTGAAATAGTTTGGCAATAACAGTATGAACATGAATATAACCGCAGCAAACGTATTATATGATCTCATTCCACACGGGAGAATTTATTTGAAATATAACAGTTGAATAGACAGTGCTTATTGGGCAGAATATCATACGAAATTAAGTCGGTAAGTTGTGAGTTTTAAGAGTTTATACCTTTTTATCACATATTTTACAAATGCCATAGGACATATTATAGCATAAACGAGTCTCTTGGATTTCTTCTGACATGACACATGTGCGCTAAAATGCTTTTCGAGAAAAATGATGACCTTCTACGTTCAAATCATCCAATTTGGCTCTTCCAATTTTTAGAAAAATTAGCCGTTTTTGTAAAAGATTGCCCAATTTTCGAAACGTAATTTCGGAACGTAATCGTAACCTTGTTTAAAACAAGTCGCATTTATTTCATCTGATAGAGGAGATCCTGTATTGTCTAATAATAGGGTAATTTTTTTTAAACTAGTGAGGCAATACTGGAAAATATTCCTTGTCCTGCAAAGCCTTGTAGAATTATGGTACTGTAATGGACTACTGCAGCCTACAAGACCGTTGGGTTGACCGTTATGCTAGTAAATATTGCCTAAACGATGCCCAAACGAAAATCGATTATTCGATGTGTACACAATTTGATGCTCTTGAACGAGGGTGAGTTAACGAGTGCTGAATAGACCAATTAAAAAGAGAATCATTAATTTACGATATGAGTTAAAACAAATAAAGAAATAGTACACGATGGTCAACCTAGTAACTTATATGAACAAATGAATTTAATAATATGCCTCATGTCTCAGGGTGGTTCTTCTATTTCCTACTGACACACAATTAAAAAAGTACTTTCAGAAATTCACAAATCCAGAAACAATAATGTAATGATTTTACTACTGGTAAAACACTAATCGATTACTGGAAATATTAAACCTCAGGAAATGATAAAAGATACAACTTAAGACTGGTACATGATGTGATAAGTTTCTCCGTGTGTAGACTCTTTCTCAGCTAGGACAAGTTGGTTTAGCTGTTGGTAGGTTTAGAGAGTTGTAACTTTTAGAAAGGGGAGATGTTATGATGCATACGATATTGTTGTACGAAATTTGTACTCGAGGTGCTGTTACTAAATGTTTTGACAGTAACTGCAGATGGTGCTGTGGGTAACGTAGGTGAACCCACGTTAAGACGCTACAATCTTGTCAAGTTCAATTGAACTTTTACATTAACGATGCCCGTTTTTCTGTGACAAGGTATGAGTTTTACAGCCAAGTTTTTATAATTGTCCTACACTAACCGAATAAGCGGATTTCAACATCTTGGAAAAATAAAACCACTTTTCATGAGCAATCTTTGCCAAGACTAAGTTTATCTTAATACAATATACCTTACTACTCAAGAATCCTAAAATCACGCCTCGAATATCACCAAATCAAAAACACACGACGTTTGCATTGTTGAATTGCCTTACTAGTAAAGGAAGGAACTTTATGTTACCAAAGACACCATTTTATATATGTCATTATCTCATCAAAATCATTAAAATATATCATTATGTATGCTATTAAATTTCATGTTTAATGTAGAATGATTTATCACTTTTCGAAAATCGAGGTATTTAGATCGTGTCTAACACAAAAATACAACACACTTAATTTTTCTTTTCAATTTATGCAAAAAATACAGCAATTATGAACGTTATTAGGGCAATATACTTGCGTTAGCAAATTCAAAATTGCAAAAATGTACGTTCTTTATACCTCTGTACAGTAGTGATTGTACCATATTTTATTTTAGCATTTTTGGCTTGCTTATACACCGTTTTTCGCGATGTTGCCCTCATAAATTCACAAACTACTTGGTAAAAATTTGCGGAACAATATTATGTCGTGTTGACGAGAAGTATTAGAACGTCTAGTAATGTAGACATTAGGTCGCACAGGGACCGTAAGTCGGAGTGGAAATATAAAGCATGTAATCGGATTGAAAACTGTTTTATAAATGCAAGGCATATCTAAAACACATTACCAATTTATGCACATATACATTTTGTTTATGCATTTGTGTCACTAATATGCCAAAATATGCTAAATATGCAAATACAACTGTGGCTCAAAGTATTTCTTCTTATATGATTCGTCCACATACTGAAGCTCATGGTGATCTGAGAAACTATATGGGATATACTTTTATCTAAACTGTCTGACCATACTTATCATACTTACAGACATACGGTGGCTCTGTCATATTAATTTGGTATTGTAGATTTATGTACTTCACTTTACAATAACAATATAACATGAAATGTTTAAATACGTTCAGTCAATAAATACTTTTATTTTGGCACTTCCACACCCAACAAACAATTTCCTGTCGAAAAAATGTGGATTCGATATCGCATAGAGAGTATCGTTTTCGTGCATATTTGCACCCTCGAAAAATATCGAAAT
>JAHZNB010006818.1:0-27195 GCA_027744295.1 Callyntrura guangdongensis | reverse complement strand
CAGACATGTACAGTACTTACGGGACTTACATATACGAGTCTACACTCATCTCGTTTTTTGAACTTTTTATGAAGGAAATAGTTATTTTTAAAATGTAAATATTTCTCGTGTCCCGCTCTGAAACATTTTTTGAAATGTTTATTAAAGTCTTCTTTACAAATATAGCGAACAAAATTCTACCCGAAGCTGTTCCATTTCGAACTATTCGTGTACGTAAACACCACGTTCTCAAAATTGAAAGTAGCGCCATTCATCATAGGATTAATAAAAATGCATAAAAATTAGCATACCGGTAGTATTCGACATGCTCTATCAGACATAATATTCAATTTTTTAAATAATTTTTTTAATTACCCCAGGGGATGAGTTTCCCTCCATGGGGTCAAAGGTCAATATTATGTACTTCACCATATTCCCCAGGTCCTCAGCTTCCAGAATATATATGCATGTATGGTGTGAAATCGTTTTTGGTTTTTGATAAGTCATAGTCGTATAAATCAAAAGTTTGTGCGAGCCGGGCCACTGATCGTATCTCATTTAATAGCAGCATTGATCCGAAGCTCTGTCGTTCCATCGAACTCCTCAGAACCAGACCAATTTTTCTGAAACTTGGCACACACATTCCTTACACTTGTATCTTTTTAGGGGCAAAAACTCAGCTTTAACTATTCTGGAGATATTTAACTGTTTTCCTAATTGTTAACCTAATTGCCCATTACCGTCGTTATAGCTATCATCATCATCACCATCTTCGTAAATTTTTTTAGTGTTATTTTTTGGTTGCTAAGGCCTTTCCCAATAACAACATTGCATTGACCATATTTTTCCATTATTTACGCTGAAGGCGTATATGATTTCCCTCGGCGTGACTCACCTCGCGCGCCTCACCTCACACGTCTCACTTTACCTACTACTATTACTTTTACCAGTCTGCTTTGTTTCTGCCTGTCCTGCACACTGCACTGTATGTTGAAAGTGAGCGCAATAATTCACACTACACTGCCGATATTGTTGTTTGGCTTTTTGGTTCTACATGAATGTACCAAAATGTACAAAAATACTAGTTTCTTCATAACTTCGGTCCCTGAGCTTCGTTTGAGACGAGATTTTTTCCAAACGACTTGTGATAGCTTGGGATACACCATGTTTCAAAATGCCGCTATACAAAAGTGCCATCTGGTGACAGAAAAAATCTTTTCTAAATAATACTGGTCCCTGAGCTCCGTTTGAGCAGGACTTTTGCCAAACAACTCCTAATGTCTAGGACAAGCATATTGCAGAATACTAAAGCATAAAGTATTGCCCTTCAGCGTACTTTAAAATTAGAAAGTTTTATTTACCTTTCAATTTACTAAATGTTGTCCAAATAAATTATTGCCATTGATAATTCCACACATGCTGTGCCCATTTGGCTGTGTTATGTATACATATATGTGTGTATATAACACAGCCAACCACCTCTACCACAACTACTCATCGTTTTTTGTGTTTCTACGGCGCGGCAGATTTGAACTGCTGCTAACACTACCGCACTGCACTAATATATGAGCAGTAGTGGAAGTGATCTAGTTGAAAAGCTTGCTAACATAATGCTGCATGTTTTATGTTATTTTAATTATGCGAGGGGAACTAGCACAAGTAAATGCTTGGCATTTACTACGGGTTTACTAGTATACTTTAATGGTGAATGGGATTAATGAATTCTTCCTTTTATGCAAATCGCAGTGATTCCGAGTGTTCCCTGTATCAGAGCGCCACATTTCAAACCAATGTTGTTTGTCGAGTGGCCGCTATATTGAGATTTAATGGACTCAACTATTTATTTAGTTATGATTTTTTTGTGTGCAACTCGAAAACACTGAGAAAGCTGATCATGTACAGTAATGATGATGATGATCATACCTTTTGTAGATTCAAAGCTGCTGCTTCCTTTTCGTTTTTGAACGTCGCTTTATATGAAGTTATAGCCAATGTATTACGTTATGTATACACGTAGAACGTATAGATTACAGAACACTGAATGCTACACTATGAAGCTTTTCCTGATCGCTGTGTACTTACTAAATTCTACTCTCTACGCTTTAAGTTGACCATGTACTTCTCAATAATCATCACGACAGCTACAGACTACAGAGCTATGGTACTATGAATATAATAGGAAAAGAGCAGTATTAAATGCATCATCATTCTGACTTATCAGCAAAAATAACATACACACATTCACAGAAAGAAAGAGAGAAAGATCTTCACGAAATTATCTTTAATCAGTTTTAAATAGATTTAGCAGTCATTTGCTACGTAGTAAATATCACTAAAAAGAGGGTACTTTTCTTGTAGCGTAGATATTTCACTTGAGAAATTCGCACTACCTGGATTAAAATTGGCAAAGGTGAAGTTATTTTTACAAAAAAATAATTACGTAGAAACACGATGACGACGACGACCACAAGAGAATGAGAAGGTAGTTGGGGTTTTCAGATTTGTTGAACGTAAGGTTAAAATCTTATGAAAATAATGAATGATGTAAACTACGGTTATGGTTGTAGCCCAACTGGGTTGTGAGAGCGTTGAATTAGACGGACGGAGAAATGGGAAGTAGTGTTATTTTTAACTTTCCTATAAAGACGTGAAATTATTGTAATTGCAGGGAGGTGGAATTCGATAGGTTGTAGAGGTCGTAAATAATAGAAGTGTGGCAAGTGACGATGTTGCGAAAGACATTTGGGGGAAATAGGTGATTATTTTATGTAAATATCAATAGTCCTTACCTTACTCAAAGTGATAGGTTAAACAATCGACGCAGTAAGAAGACAGGTGCAATCGGGATCGTTGTTAAGGTGTTGAAATAATTTGTTGTCAGTAACTCGTAAGGGGTTTTAGTTTCGTGGTTGTAGTAATCCGTAAAGTGGCATTTCTTCAAAGTGAACCATTACAGAAAGGTTGGCCCTAAAGAGTGGGCATTTTTTCACTTTCACTGCAAATAACACGTTTTCAAACGTTACTGTGTAACTAACAAACGCGGTTGGAGAAACTAGAAAAATGAAAACATGAAGATCGATCGTTCAAAAATAAAGAGGAGCACCACTGAGGTGGTAAGTTTGATGTTGTTGATGGTCTGTATTTTGCAGCATCTTTCTGAATTCATGGAACGTATAACATATGACACTACACTTGATACTAATCCTTTCTTGTATGGCTTTATCACAATTTTCTAACTGTTGCAGCCTCCTGATTGCAAGACATTGATCTTACGAATAGTGGATTGCAAAGAGACACAGGATCTCACAGAATTACTAAGAGGGGTACAAACTTGGACCTATGGAAAATGTGAGTTGTATCATTGGATTGACGCACTCGATAGATTCGATGGAGTCCTTGGTAAGGCCACCCACCGTGCTGATGGACGGTGGGCAATGGCTTGTGATGTCAATGATAACGACGGAAAAGAGGTAAAGAGGACGTTAGTTCTGTGATTGTGTTGCATTACAACACTACTTTAAATCACACAAACAGATCAACTTAACTTCATAACTACGATCACTTTTTTGCAGCTGAAGCTGTGCGTGCTCCAAATTTTGAGATTCACATCTCTTCTAATTGAGCACTCGTTCTCTCGTACGGTGTACAATTCAATGGATCATCTGACAGAACTCTTATACTCATCGGATTTGACTCTACTGCTGGAAAATCTGCACCTCCTGTTTATGTTTAGCAAGAGGAGTAATTTATTAACTCGCCTTCCAGATGATAAGCGGAGTTTACTCCTTGAAGGACTGTATGCCCTCGCTGAGGTAAAATCTTGTACATCTAATTTAATCTTTGATGCTGAATCTCTGTTACTATAAGTACTGACGTCGTAAAAAATTCTCATAGAGCTGGGGTGGTAAAGAAGCTGGATTTGGACTTGCTGCTTGCTGTTTAAAGAGACCACTGGAGGTAAGAGCGATTTAAAAGAGTTTATCTTACTCTTACGTAAACATGACAATTGATAGTTACGCTTCAAGGGTTTCGATTAGAACACTTGTAAACAAACGTTGTTAGTTAGCATTCGTATTAGAAGATAGGTATTCGTATTCGTGTAGATAGGCATTTAAGACAACTTGTTCTGCACGACACCACAAAAAGAGTCACAACCACATTCGTAAAATCATAGTGCATGTTTTAAAGATTCTTCCATAAAAATGTGTAGTAGTCAGTCAATAAGTTGAAACCAGCATGGAGAAATATGTCTACTATTACAATTACAATGCGTTATGAAAAAGTAAAAGTAATAGTTATATTTACCCATTATCGCTATCGTACTGAAAACAGATAGCCTTATTACAAAAACAACAAGTTACAACCGTAAAATCAATGTTATTCATAAGCTATACACCACTACAATGTATATTTGCACTTAGCACTTGTACCACCACCGCCAGTAGTGGGAACATTCTGTACTATTTTGTTGTTGCTGCTGTTCTAAAAAAGAGATATATACATAATATGCACTTTGCAGTGCAAAGTTTGCACTTCACTGTCCACTACACATGTTCTAACAAACAACGACAAACACGAACCTCAACTTTACCTGCTCGTCGTTATCATCCCCCTGATCAGAATCGTCACCTGTGCGTGCACTTTGCACCAGTTTGCATTTCAATTCGGCGCAAATTTTGGGCTAGGTTTACAAATGTATAATAGCAATAGCATTATTGGAGTTCCTTACAAATTCACATATCACTGTATGAGTCGCAGTCGCACTGGTAGTTCACATGCACAAATTATACAGCCGTTGGTGGATTAAGGCTCGTCATATTCGTTCGTTAATTATATTGGCAAATAGTTTTATTAGTTGCAATTTGAATTGCAATTGGTATGGTCCGTGGCGCCAAATTATCTACATGAAATTGATCTGAGAATATTTTGCATGGTTCGATTTTACATACTATTCTTGACAACCTTACTTTTGATGTTGTGAACCATTTTTGGTGAGAAAGTATATTATTTAAAGATAAAAGTTGAGCATTTTTGGCTAAGTAAAAACGAAGGAGTTGAGGCATGCCTGTTGACATGTGTTTTTAAATCTGATCAGATCAATGTGTTTTATTGCAATACAGACGCATCATTTTTCAGCCAGTGAAAAATACTCCATTTTAATACTAGAACTTTTACGGTTAACTTTAACTTTTAGTAGGAATCTGTATCTGTTTTAGTTTTATTTACTGGAGTTGACTTAACTTAACTTTTCCTTAGCCAATTATAAACAGCAATTAGTATGGTACACACTGTGGAAACAATGGTAATGCTTGCTTAATATGACCATACTATGATACTATGCTACTGTAATAAAACAAACCGCTATTGTCGTTATTACACAGCGTTCAGTTACACACATAAATAGCTCGTAGAAAATAAATGTTTATCGTAACCAGACAAGGCCTGTTTCACCAAGACTTTACTAATAATTATTTAAAGTGAAAGGGATGTTTAAAACATATATATTCGGGGTTGCCCTTGTAAAATTACTAAAATTGGTAAAGTTCTAGTGAAACAAAGCTTGTTCATAAGATTATCATACACAAACTACCCACCTAGATCTTATTTTGTTCGAAATCTCTTATATATTATCTATCCAATATGTATCATTTACACAGTACAGCACAATGGCACATTCACAACACAAGTCAGTGAAAAGGTTACTAGGTCTACCTGTTCAAATTTAAATTTGGCGTGTGCGATGGTGCCATACCAACCAGTATATATTGCAACTTTTATTAAATATACCTAAGCATGCAAGTCATATGCAATGGTTGTGTGGTTGGTGTGATGAGGACTTAATTTATGCTCACCACACTGTCCAGCTGATATCTTCATGAATTGGCAAACCCGGTGGCCTCATAAAACAAACATCAAAAGTTTAAAGACGTAGAGAAAGTAATGAAAGTAAACAAATTACAACGACGACAATCAATTACGAAAGCATTTTAAACACATACAGCTGTTTTGTATCGTCTTCGACTATTGACAATATTATTATTAATTATTCATTTATTTATTTTCAATTCGTGACAGTGCCCTTTACAACAGAAAGGCAATTATTACTGTCACTAAAAATACAGATATATGAATAACACTAATTTAAAGTTACACCATTTAAAAATTACAGAGTCAAATATAATGTCATAGTCGATTATTACGGTTCAATGATATCATTACGAATGACACTCCTCAATATTCACAGGTTACACATGTGGATAGAATCCTTATGCTTAAAATGTTCACTTCGTCGGACAGACCCGTCCTGTTATCAACAGAAAAACTGACAACTCAACTGTAATGAATTATAGAGATGCGTTGTTTTAATAGTGTGCCGGGCGTACAATAACTACGACAAACAGTTGAGATAACATCTGCACTTTAATGAGTAATTGCTGATGACCTCCCAGAATTTTTAAGTACCTTGATTATGTTATGACTAATGATTCATTCTGTTATCTATATACATTCAGAGTGGTGCTAAATTTGGCATTTGGACACTGACATTGAAATACCAAGAAAATCATGTCCTATTATATAAAAAAACATTTGACTATTACAAATGCATGTAATCTGTGTGTGTATAGTATTATTTGAGGTACATTCATGCTAAACCTATGGACATACATTTCAAATAACAAAGTCAACAATATCTTTTGCGAGACACTAACTTTGGACATGCTTCTCAGTTGGCTTCCAAAACACAACCATGATACAGAGTTTTAAAATTTTAACGTCATTGTAAATCGACAATAAAGTTGAAATATTTATATGTGCAACTCCATTCAACATAGTATTCCTGATTTAATGGAATGATATAAAATTTTGTTGATGTTGCTATCGTTTAATATTAAGCCTTTAAGATATGTGTAATTTAATATAGTATTTAATTTATTGTGAGAAAAAAATGAATGAAATATAGTAAAACATAGATGTAAAATTTTATTTTGTTGAATAAGTAAGTAATTTTAGAAAATTTGTAGGAAGCATTTAACAGGATTTAAATATTATATTCATTATCTATGTTTTAAACCCGAAAGCTATTTTGAAATTTTAGAGAGTGTGGCTGGCATTTTGATGAAGAGCAGTAAGTTCAAATAATAACAGTTTAAATTTATGCGATTTTGTAGGATTATCCGTCAACCGCAACAACTGTCCACATGGAGTTTTATCGTGATGGTCTTGCAGCACGGAGCAGGTCAGAGTCATGGACCGTACTGCATATTGAAGATGTACAACGTATGAATAAGTCACCATCTCGGATTCTAGATGAATGCATAGATGTTTATGATGTTCCGCAGGACAAACAAGTAATAACCTTTACGTTTTAAGTAGCTAATAAGACATCTTTTAAAACAATTGAATTTATTATGCTCTGCAGGTTCAAGTTTAAATCCCTTTCTAAATTTCAAATATTTTTTTGTATTTAGCTCTCCCTTTTAACACATTTACGGTTGGCCTACTACTTTCCAGTTTGGGCTGAACGCGTGAAACTAGTGCAAGCTCGACTCCAGGCGTTGTCAATCCTGGTGTACGCCAACGCAATCCAAGAAAACATTCAACAACTCCTTTATAGTGGACTAATGGAAGAATTGGTGGATATATTGGAATTGAGCCAAGACTACCTAACGGATATTAAAGCTGCCGCTTTGCGAACGCTCACTTCCATCATTCATTTAGACCGAGCACATAATTTTCCTAAGTAAGATATAGTAAAAAGCAACTACATTGTGATATGGTATTTCTGCGTCTATGCACTATGTATATTGTTTTAACTTTTCGTTTTATATTAATTTTAATAATTACAGTATTATCGAAGCAACTGGTGCTGGTTCCTACCATGGTTTTTTACCAATGATGGTGCGAAATTGTATCAACTCGCTTACTAGTTCGACTCCGGACGCATCACAGCAGTACCCTTTGCCATTAGCCACGGCTTTATTCAGTTTCTTGTACCACTTGGCTAGTTATGAACTCGGTGGTGAAGCTTTAGTTAATTGTGGAATGCTCGAAAGTCTGTTAAAGGTTGTGAATTGGGAGACTTCCGATGTTGAATATATTACTGTGAGTTCTTCGTTTAGTTAAATAATGTATGTATTACGAATAAGTATTAATTTCCGGAATGTAACACAGTTAAAATTTTATTTATAGTTCGTAACTCGAGCTGTACGGGTTATTGATCTCATCACAAACATGGATATGCAAGCATTCCAAGTACATAACGGATTGACTTCATTTATAAATCGTCTAGAAGTAAGTGGTCACGTGCAGGTCAATACAAGGATACTATTATTTTTGCT
Organism: Callyntrura guangdongensis; assembly: GCA_027744295.1. Classification (NCBI taxonomy): domain Eukaryota; kingdom Metazoa; phylum Arthropoda; class Collembola; order Entomobryomorpha; family Paronellidae; genus Callyntrura; species Callyntrura guangdongensis. The sequence goes on along the minus strand of JAHZNB010006818.1, from coordinate 18,877 downwards.
TCAATGCTAACCTAACTGATTTGATTGTGTTTCAAGATCGAGGTAGCTGCTTGTAGGGCTGATCAGCCGTTCGAAATCATACCAGAGATTTCATCGGCTAGCAGAAGTCAAATTTCAGGAAATTCAGATGTTGATAGTAATAGAGAAGACAATAGCGAGTCGCAAATGGACACCGACAACAATGCTTCAGTGGTAATCGTAAGTTTACTTCTATATTTGACCAAGTTGATGTAAACAGTTTTTACTATGGTTTCTTTCTGTTTACAGGAGCCAATCGTTACTGCAACAACATCAAAGGACGGGAATACATCTAGTAACCATGGAAGTGCGTCTAACTTTGTCCATAATGGTACCACCTGCCTCCCTCAGCGTGCGGCCTTATTGAAATCAATGCTTAACTTTTTGAAGAAAGTTATTCAGGATCCAGCGTTTAGTGATAGTATTCGTCACATCATGGAAGGATCGCTTCCAAACTCATTAAAACACATTATTAGTAATGCAGAATACTACGGAGCATCCCTTTTCTTGCTAGCTATCGATGTTGTCACTGTTTATGTTTTCCAAGAGCCATCCTTATTGCATTCGTTACAAGATAATGGATTGACAGATTGCATCACAGAAGCTTTACTTATGAAGGATGTAAGTACCATTTTGACGAAATAAAACATGTGTTAGGCGTTTACGACGTAAATATATCTTAAGGTTTAATTATATACTGTTGTTTTATTATAATACTTAGGTACCTCCTACAAGAGAAGTTATCTCGTCGATGCCTAATGTCTTTTCCGCCCTTTGCTTGAATAGTCGCGGACTAAACGCTTTTATAAAATGCAACCCATTCCAGTCGTTATTCAAAGTTCTGTTGTCGCCTGAGTATCTTCCTGCCATGCGTAGACGTAGAACAGCGGAACCGATGGGGGATACAGCTTCTAATCTTGGTAATGCTATGGATGAGCTAATGCGTCATCAACCAAGTTTAAAAGTTGCTGCAACAACCGCCATCATTCAGGTCAGATAATAAAAGCTGATGTATATCTCGTTTAAGTTAGTTCGTTCGTATAATTGTATTAAAAATTGTATCGTAATTAAAAGTATTTTTTAATGTGGACTAACTTAAATTTTATCGTAATTACAGCTACTTAAGCATCTTGGTTGTCTGGGAGGAGATACAACCAATACGTGCTTAAAGTCGCAATCTAAGCCAATGGTCACCAGTTTAGGTAGTAATGCCAGAGTTGGTACATCTGAAGGAGGAAGTAGTGATGAAGAAGATGATGACGATGAAGAAGCATCTACTGCTTCTCACTCACAACCAGCTTCTGCTGCACCGCCTGTCCCCACTGCGAACAGAGATGCCACTGTACCTGTGCCACAACTTAGTTTTGCTGCAGGCGGAAAGAACACGGATGAAAAACTGCCGCTACCATTAGTGGATTATATATTGAATGTGGTAAGAATTTTTTATTTTTCGGCAGAATACTTCTCTAATGTGATTTTATCGCATTTTGTTAACATCAATGTTTTAATTTTACAATGTTATTATCGCAGATGAAGTGCGTGGATGCAATTTTGAGTAATAATTCGACGGACGACCACTGTAGAGAATTTGTAAATCAGCAAGGACTAGATCCTCTACTCAACATACTGTGTCTTAGAATTCTCCCTATCGATTTTCCAAATTCTCCTGCATGCCAGGCAGTTTCTTCAGTTTGTAAATCAATTCTGGTACGAACTTAACGGTTGTGTAGTTTAGTTGTAGAACAGTTTCAAAGTAACATGAAACGACATATTTTCATCAATGATGGTTATGTTTCAGAATCTTGCCCACGAGGGTCTTGTTCTGGATAAAGGACTCGAGAAACTTCATGCTGTCTTACTCCGGCTTGATGTACTTGATAAAACCATTGACAGTCCAGGCAGCAGTGTATTGCTTCGAGAGTTGGCAAACTCATCAAATCCAGTGGAAGCCGTTTCTAATTGTCTTGAAACTCCGATACTTCATGATATGACGGCTGTGCATTCTTTGATTATGATGTTCATATATGTTTGCCGTACAGGACAAGTTAGCTGTTCATGAATTTACACTGAATCTTATTCTTCTCATCTTCTTATTATCCTCGTAATCATGTATATTGTCATGTATTTGTTTGTGCAGAGTGATATACGAACTCTATCGATCAATCATTGGGGGTCAAAGACAGGACTGGAAGTATTAAGACTGTTATCAAAACTTTACCTGAATTTGGTGTGGGAGAGCACCGTACTGTTGGCGTTGTGTAGCGGTGAATACCAACCAGATGCTGATGGTTTTGGTCGATCTGATTTGGATAAATTAATTCCGCCGTCTGACTCCAAGGTACCTAAGTTTATTCTATGTTGTCTTTCATGTGAAATTATACCTTCAAATGTTACATCGCCTAATTCGTTTTACTAGATAATGGTTTTATCGCCATCGCAGGATTCCAGTTGTAATATGGAAACACAACAAGATATGTCTAGATCTTGTGATGGTGAGTCGTGGGATCAAATGGAAGTTGACTCAGAGTCCAACTTGGCATCAAATCCTGGACTTGTCAATTCTTCTACTCAGACAACAACAAAACAAGACAAAGATAAAGGAGGAGCGAACGACACGCTTCAACATTACGCCAAATTGTTGAAACCTATTCTAAGTGCATCTTCGAGATTAGGACGCGCCTTAGCGGAACTTTTCGGCCTATTAGTAAAAGTTCGTAAAGTCCTGTTATATTTGTCATTGCCAATTAAATTATTTTCAAGAGCTTAGAGAGTTGCGAGATATTTAGTGAATGATCTTGGACTGTATGCATTGTATAATATCTTTTGCAGTTATGTGTTGGTTCGCCTTTAAGACAAAGACGGGGTCATCATATGCCGGCTATGCAGGGATATGTAACAACCACGGCTACTCAAGTTGCAGAAGTTTTGGCCCAACTACTAAATAACGGATTAAAATGGCAGCCAAAACCAAACTCTCCTGTACCGAGATTGACATTTAGTATTTGTGCTGTAGGGTTTTCTGCTCCTCTACTGTTCGATGAAAAAAAATATCCATATCACCTAATGCTTCGGCAATTCATGGATGCTGATGGTCTCTCCTCCCTGTTTGAGTAAGTGTCCCTAGTCCCTAGCACGGAAGTATATACTTTTGTGGAAACGTAAACTCGAGATTTTAATTGGAACGTTTTGTTTTTTCAGGGTGTTTTATTGGGCAATATCAGAAAGCTCACCAGATGCAGGAGGCCCAGTTGCGGTTCCTAATGAGCATCAAGTTGAATTCCTTGACTCGTGGCTGTTACTTATGGAGAAGTTTGTCAATCCTAAGTTAGTTTTAGAATCGCCACATAGTTTGCCACTGAAGCCACCCATCTTACGAAACCCCTTCAATGCCAATTTGTTTTTAGCGAATGTACACAAGGTTTGTTGTAATTTTTACATATATTCTTACAAACAGATCAAGTTGATAAAACAAAACTTACAATACCCAAAGTCTGTTCAGTTTTACCAGCATGATAGTAAAAGGGTGATATGTCTCTGCGTACTATTCAGATCGTATATAATAATTTCCAGCTAGTGGTACATACAATTCAATACACAGTTTCGGTGTCTATCTATTTCTGAGACTTTCTGAGACTTTCAATTTGTATACTTTCTCTTTGTCGAGCGTCATTCATTAGCAATCACCATTCGTATGATGATGTAAAACTATGCTAAACTCAGATTGGCAATCTCAGAATCTTATTAATAGACACAGCCAGTATCTTACGTACACTCTAGTACATATTTTGATGTTTATTGTGTAATATTTTCAAATGTAAATTAATATGGTTAATTAATAATTTGAAACGGACAGAATTTTGTCGTCAATGTGATTTGATAAATTAATCTTACTTACCATGACCAAGTCGGAGCCAAACTTTCTAACTTTATTTTAAAAACTGAACAGGTTAATCGCTATCATACGTTTAATTTTCATGAAAATGATTGTATTTTCTTTGACTTTCAGAAAGCTTTTGATGCAGTGATGTTTTTATGGCGTCGGTATGATCTAAAGCTTTATGGAACACGGGCTGTTGAGTCAATGCTTGCTATTCTGTGTCATATTCTGCGCTACAGAGAACAGGTACGTTTAGGACATTGGTCTTGCAGTTACAGGCAGGCCTATATTTTATATAATTTTTGAGACAGTTATATAGATATGAGTTTATGAAAATTAACAATAGTTGCGACTTTTTAAATTTCCCAATTTGCAAAAATTCAGTATTTTTGGAGTCATAGTCCTCAATAAAGTTGATTTTTATAAATTCTTATTGTTCTTATTCTTAAATTTATTATATTAATTTGATATGGATCTATAAGTAGTGGGATGTTAAAGTTGTTACATCGTATAAGGCTGAAAAGTTAAAATACAAAAATAAGCTCACGCCTATTGTTACAGAATGAAGTTGTGGATATAGTTTTGCTGTTGATTAATTACCCGGATATTAATATTAATCTATACTGTAAAATATTAATATTATCGATTACAGTCAAAACTGTCGGCAAAAGGAAAAGATAATCAACAATCACAATCAAGAACAATTATGAGCCAATCTTCCAATGATTTAACAAATCAGCTAGACGGGAGCACTAACACCTCACGAGCCGGTCCTTCTGCCAGCCACCTCGGGTCTTCTGCGGTGGTTAGTGTTGTTGGTATTCCTCCAATTAATAACCGTGTTGTAGAGGCTCCAACTGGACCTGCTGCAGTTTCTGAACCTAATAACTCTGCGCAAACTAGCAGTTCCGCACCTAATGTCACTGCCGATGCAACTGGCATTTCAGCTACAGAAGTGTCAAGATTACCAAGGGCCTCCTCTGCAGATCAAAACTTGAGTAGGCCTGGACAATCAGTTTCTACTGGTACCCAATCAGCGACTACTCAGCCATTATCTGGTCATATGGCAGCAGCGTTCGAACTGGGAATTAATGTGGATCACCTTCGACAGTTGATGGATATGGGATTCTCAGTTGAGATGTGCATAGAAGCACTTATTACTAGTAATAGTCTTCATCAGGCTACAGATTATCTTCTCAACGCCAACACGCAACAACCTGCTGCGGCAGTCGTGGCTGCGGCGGCGGTAGCAGCTGCTGTACCACCTGTCGCTCCAGTTCCAGTCCCAACACCCGTTCCGGCAGTTACAACGAATCCTTCTGATGAGGATATGCTAAGACTCTTTAACAGCCTCAAAAGTGAAGAGGTAAAATTGAACATTTCTTAATTACATGTATTGTTCTTTTCTTTGTAAAACTTCAGAGAAATTATGATATACTTTTCCTTTCTGGAAGACGATTTGTGTATGTATTAATTAATAAGGGGGTAAATATAAATTTTAAAGAAGCCAATTACGTAAAGGCAACGCAGAGGAAACCACATACAGGCATAATTGTAATGCAATTCATTAAAAACACTTCTATACCTATACGATGCTTAAAATTGCTGTTATTGAATTGGATTGCAATTGTGTTACAATTTTCAGTCAATATAGTCAATATAAAAACAACACTCTTCAACAGATACTATTGATATCAAATGAAAGCCTTTCCATTTCCGACGTTGTTATTTTAAATGTTTAAATGGTTCGAATGAAAGAGTAACAAGTTTCCGAATGACATATACTTATAGCAGGCAAGGTGATAATTTAGTGTGTATTTTGCTCGAATGTTGCAATGTGAGTGTGTTTTAAAACACTGCTTTTGTTTGCAGACTTTGGAACATTTGAAGGCTGAAGACTTAGACTCATTCACCGAAACAATAATGGATCAATGTTTGAAAATACTGGATACTGTTCCAGAAACAGTTTACAGAGTGTGTGAACTATTGGTTGCTGTTGGCCAACGAAACGGCCCAGCATGGATGAAGGAAACTTTAACTGGAATAGTGACACAGGTAAAAAATAATGTAGAAGATTGTAAAGTTGGAAATATCCAAAAAACGTGTTATGGGCTTTCATTTTATGCATTGAAACAATTTTTTTAGATCGAAGGTGGTATCGAAACCATTTACTATGCTATTCAGAAGGATGTGAATGTTTTACTGACCACAGAATTCAAAACAGAATCGGCACCAGTTGCTCATCGCATTCACCTTTTCAGTTTAATGTTTGAGGTACCACAGCAATTGCCAGAAAAAAACTTAGTTTTTTTATTCCTTGAAATTAAAACTTACATAATATATTCTGATGGACTTTGTAGGAGTTAAAAGGCATGAGTGCCATGGCATTAGAGAAGAAGCATGTCATTGACGCAGCCATTGAACTAATTCGTTTGTTTCATGATCAATGTGCAAACAGTCTACAAAAAGAAGAGTTAAAGCGACGTACACCGTCATGGCTTGCGCCTCTTATACTTATGATTGATTTGTATGAAAAAGCAGCAGTTGCAGCCAAAAGAAGATTAAGAGTATCGGAAGAAACGAATCATTTATGGAAATGGTTTGACATTAACTCTGGGAAATGGTGCTCATACTCATCTCAAAACAATTACATAATTGACAAAGCATTTTGGGAAGGAGAAAGCATGGTCAGGATAACAGCGGGTAGGAGACGATACGTCATAAATTTTACAGCGATGATTCAGTTGAACGAAGAAACTAGCAATCGTCGTCCCATTACATTATGGCTAAAAACGAAACCTGGAGACACCGCAACGACCACTACTACAACGTCAACAAATACTGCTGCTTCTACGACAACTACAACACCAGCAACGAATGATTTGCTCTGGCCGTTACCTGATCCAAGAACTTTATCTATTCGGCATGAAGGTTTCGAAGAGCTTCAATCAGTGATGGGAGAAGACTTTGATTTATTGTGGGGTCCACAAGAAGACGCACCAGAAGCGTCTCAGAAGAATATTCCAAAACCAGGTGACGAAAGTACTACTGCAAATGCAGAATCTGGTGCTGAGTCGTGCAAAATGCCACGTTTGAAGGGTCTGGATATGGCGCAAAAGAAACAAATTGTTGAGTAAGTTTGTAAATTTTACTTTATAATTTTTAAAACTTAATTGACTTGTTGAAAGGTCTAACATAAATTCCAATATATTTTGTATTACTCAAACAAACAGGAGCACCACGATGTTGATGGGCTGGCCAGTGAATCCTGATACCTTACACGCAATAATGAGACTGATTTTGCGATTAACTAGATCTTATGAAGTCGCTGAGGTATTTTCTGAACACGGTGGCGTCAGATACCTCACAACTTTGAATTCTGACTCCGGATTTTCTGGGTTTTTTCCTCTTGCTAATCTTTTGATCCGGCATGTTCTAGAGGACTCGCAGAGCTTAAAATACGCAATTGAGAAGGCATGTTTCTATTCATTATTTTATAGTCTATTATTGTGGTCGGTGTTTAGAAACCGCTATGTTAATTTGACATAATTCCATTTTATGCAGATGATTAGAGCTAAAGCTCTAAGCAGTGGTGCATCGACATGCAAGGAATTGCATTACTTATTGAGAGTCCTTGCCCCAATTGCTTGTCGCCATGAAGATTATTTTGTGGAGGTTGCTGGACGAATCCTCCGAGTGGATATTACATTTGTTACCAGAAGAGGAGAAGAAGATACTCGCCTAATCGTTAAACCGATTCCCTGCAAACTAGAAAATGTTGATGGTGGTGTAGGAGAACAAGCGCGTAGTGCTATCGAAACCCTGCTAGACGCACTTACAGTTCCGAATTCGAGAGAAGAAGAGCAGAAAGAAGACAGGAATGCGATGCAAGCTGGCACTTCTTCAACGACTGATTCGAGTACACAGAAATCAGATGTTTCCCAAGGAGCCAAAGAAGATGAAACGGTAAGACGAGTTTTGATCCTTTGAATGTGGAGAATACTTACTAAAACCTTCAGACGGACAGTTGGCGTAAGTGTAAAGTGAATAAATGAAAATTCTGCGTACTTACACAATTTTTTAGATGGACACCGACACCGTTACCACCAAACCTACTCCGAAAGCCAACGAAAAAACATCAGGAACATCGACCGAGGATAACAAGAAAAAACAACTTATTCCCAAGTATGCTATTTGTCAGCTGCTTGCTGAGTCGGTTCATTCGTATTCATTCCCATGCAAAATTATCGCTGAATACACATTCTACAAAAACAACAACCCATGGTTGCAAGAAGTAAGTGAAATGAAGTATATACGATTAGTGATGCTGGTATTTTTGAAATATTGTTATTACTTAACTAAAATATTTGTATGACGCAGGACTGTTCCGCGCTAGCCTTCTTACTTGATAAAATGCTCTCAACTACTGAGAATTCATCTGAAAAGGATTGCTCTTCTGCAGTTAGAGATTTGATTTCCGCAATGGCAGGATGTAATCACATACCTGAAGCACAAGCGATAGTAATTTCTGAAGTGAGTGAAATATTTTATGCATTCCAATTAAATACTTTTGCAAGGTTTCGACAAATACGTCCATGAATTTACGTACCAATTCGAAATTTTATTTGATACAAGCATATTTCGGTACTTACGGTGTCACGTTCGAAGTGTTGGTTGTCGAATGTCGTAGCGTTACCTTGAGTGTAATTTACTACTTTATGTTGCCGCCTTTGGCTATCGCTAAGTTGGGAAGCACTATTTGCGTTTGAAAAATGCTTTCCTTTTTTGTTTCTCTTTTGTTTGGCTGCTGTGGACATGCAACGAAATAGTTTGCGATGTTATACAAAATTTGTGTATCCCTCGTTTTCGATGATAATTCCATGTAACAAACCACGTAACGTTCAATGCACGTTTAGCACGTTCAATCATATTAAACTTTAGGACATAATAAATATTTTTACGATTAAAGCGTTTACTTCCAATTCAATTTTCATAAGCTAGTTTTATGAAAAACAGTACTATAGGAAAAGATAAAAACGAGGAATAAAATTTTGGAGACGCAAAATCTTGCAAAATTTTTTTTTGTCACCTTTACCTTGCCATCTTTTACTAACTTTTAGTTCGTGTAGATGTAATCTAGATGTAATATAATGACATTTTCAAAACTGATCACGTTTCACATGTTTTCAGGTTAAAGCTGCCTTACAACGTGCACTAAGCATGAGGGAATCTCCAGAAAAACATTCACGAATACAAGGGCTGGCTGCTCTAATTTGCACAATGATAGAAACTTGCCCGTCAGCTCCTCCGACGCAAATGGTTCCCGTACTGAAACCTACAACGCTGTGGTAAATTTAGTAACCTATAATTCTAACTAGTAAATTTAATTATTCACGCTGAAAAGATTAATCATTGCAAACCACTGACAATTTTCAGCATGAATCAAGTAGTACGCCTTCTGATCCGCAAGAATGTCACAATCGATTTGGCCAGAATTCCGCATAGTTTAGATCTATCCAGTCCATACATGGCTACAACTGTTAATGCTGCCTTAAAGCCGTTGGAAGTGATCTCGAGAATCGTTAATCAGCCTGTTGCTACAAATCCGACCCGTCCTAAGTCAAAGCCCGAACAAACCGTTCAAGAATCGGTTAACAATACACATACAGGTCGGTAAAAAAATTAATATTTAGTATCTATACATAAACACATTCGTAGTTCTGCTCGTTACTGTGAATGATATGTGCAAAGGTGGTACGAGTAATTCAGAGATGACTCATGCTCAAGGTGAAGAGACTGTTGAAGATGCTGATAATACAGAGCATGACATATCTGCCGCTGCCGAAAGCCTTCTGGATGCAACATCAGAAAGTCACACTCATGAACACGATGCACCAGAAGCTCCTGATGATGACGTTTTAGATGAAATCATGGACCAACTTTTGGAGAGGTTTGATTTCAAGATACTTAATCATTTAATGGGTTGGGAAAGCCAGAATTAAGTTTTTTTTATAAACCTCTTCAGGGATACTGTACCGTCCGAGGAACTTATTATAACGGAAAATTCCATGATGGACTCATCCTCAAATAGAATGGATACCGAACCAGAATCAACTCAGCGAGACTCTAGAGATTTTGTATCTAATCAGGTAAGAATGCTTTGTGGAAATTTCGTGGTTATAGGTAATTTGCATATTGTGTGAAATGAAACCATTTAATATTGTTTAAATTTGATTTATGATTTAAAGTATGAGGAAGATCACGACCACAATGACACGAGTGAGTCAGAGTCAGAGGCCTCAAATGGAGAAGATGACGGAGACGAAGAAGGTGAGTTATATCATCAACCATACATTTACTTTTATAACAATGACAAACCATATGATAGAGAATTTTAATTATTTTAAGGCGAAGAAGAGGAAGATGAAGACGAAGAAGAGGAGGATGATGAAGATGACGATGAAGATGGCGCTTCGAATTTCGATGAAAGGGGCCAGGAAGAATGGGACGATGGGTTTATGAGATTTACTGGTTTGGATCGAGATGAAGATTTGCTTATGGTACAGTATGGTCAAGATCCGGAAAATACTCCAGTGTTTTTTACAAATAATGCTACATACAATTTAAATGTTGGCCTGTTCGATGATCCGATGGGCAGTGAACACTCCAGTGGTATGTGTAAAATAGATGATATACTTTTTTCTAGTCGATCGGTGACCATACCTATAAAAAGAACATCGATTAGTATATCCTAAAAAATATTATGCCATATTCCATAGGACTTCGTTTAAGCCATCCATTACTTCAGCCTCCAGTAACAGATCAACCTGTGACTGGAACTGTTACCACACGGGGACACCGAAGCGGTCGTCAAAGGAGATATCAATATATTCAGTTTAATCCACGGCACCCACATCCACCGGCGATCTTGCAAAGGTAATTAGTTATGTTTTTACTGTAAAGAGATATAACCATTAGAGTTATGTACATAATGAAATTTTCAGTATGATCACGCCATTCCACAATGAATTTTCTCAGGAAGCCAATTATATTTACGAAAGACCTTTTGTGTTACGAATACGTAGTCGAAACCTTTAGATTAAATGAGTAGAATGCACTTGCAAGGTAGGGGGGTATGAGCCCGAAGAGTAACGACTATATAATTCTAAATTAGCTTTTTACGTTGATTCACGAACCTGAAAACATTATTCTGTAAAACGAATAAAGTAAAAAGTTATGAAAGAAAGTAGGTTTCACAATTGCAACAGCAGCCAAGGGTTAGGTCATGAGTGTGAGTGGCTGATGTTGTTTTTCAAATGATGTATAACAAGTTTTATACTACGCCATTAAAATAACATACATCTCAGCTCTCATGGCTACCATTTTTGAATTTTATTTAGGTTATTCAGGTTATAACCTTCTATTAAATTAAAAATGGCGGCAGATAAAATAAATGCGGAACCCCCAACGTTTCCAGTGGTTGCATGAAATAGCGCCGAATATCTAATGATAATAAATTTCTTTAAAAAACGTGATTAACACACAAAAAGTCTAATCATCCATGCAACAAATCTCATTTCAAACAACACTTTCGTTGTTATCATAGAATCGGAGACCTTTATTAATGCAACCACATTTAAACATTGACTCACGATAAGAATGAATGAAATATTTGTTTTAAATGATGGATTGAATTTGAAGGGCAATATCCCGTTTTAAAGATCAAATAAAATTACAGCAGACTGATTGTGTCTGAAACCTATAAACACTTTAATAAAGCAATACAATACAAAATACAATCAATTAATACAGTCACTGAGTTTTTGTTTCATATTGTTGTATTGTACATATGAGTATTTATTAGTGGCTGTCTCCATGTAATGCGCCTAAAACGCAATGTAATATAACTATTAACTTAAAAAAAACAATATTATCCCCTCACACGCATGATCTAAACATCTCCTTTTAGTTCAATTACGGAATCTTTTTCCTTCATAACTTTTTCCTATTTTCATTTTATAGAATAATGTTTTCAGATTCGTGATTAGCATAAAAACTGATTGTATTAAATTTATGGTGATGAATTATATAGTAGTTACTCTGGGGCTCATATCATCGAAATAGTATACCTTATAGTGGAAACAACATTATCGAACCCATCAATCGCCAGTCGCGATAGGCATCTTCGAATATAGTAGTACTAGAAAACTGAAATCAAGTTGCATGAAATGCTTGTGAGATAATCACTGTGACCGTTCGTGATAAGTATTTATTACCAGGTTTGTTAATCTGGAATAACTTTAGCTTATATAACTTTTTATATTTGAACTTATTATGACTTAATCTTGATCTCTTCCTTCATTCACTTTCTCTGTTTTATAAGACACTTAAATATTATTTCAACTGCTGAACACGAAATAACTAGTTTCGACTGGAAAAATTTATGTGTCGTCGACTAAAAAACTTAATTTAAGTATAACAGACATTAACGGTATTTCGTAAATATAATACCGGCCAATTTTCCGTTATAATTCTGATAATAATTATTGCAGGCTACTTGGTCCATCAACGGCACAAGAAGTAATTCAGCTGACAACCGGCCAAGCCTTAAATCAAGGCATGAGGGATGCTCGATTTTTAGTTATGGACGCTACTGCTGTAAGAATTATTGTAATTGTAATAGCATTTTGCATGTAATCAAACTTTGAACAAATTCCATTAAATCAGTCATGTTTGGGGTGTATTCAATAGGATCAAGGAATCAGTAGAAATGGTGCTTCTGGGTCGACTGGATGTGTCTCTAATTACACCGCTTTGCATTGGTGGTGCGAAGAAGCTAAGGCCCTTGATGGAGAGTCTCTTCACGATTCTGTTGTTGGTACGTCTTTAGTTTTTGTTGCTTTAAGCACATATGACAGGTATAAAAATTTAATGTCAATTACCGTTTATTGCAGCTTGCAAAAGAAAAATAGTCGAGTGCATCGAATACTACAGAGACAAAGCATTCGAAATGCGCCGAGAAATGAAGAAAAAGCAGGCCGAGGAGAAACAGAAACGATGTAAGCATTTGATTTCTGTATTTATGTAAGATACTGTATTTTGCCGCTAATACAAGTAATCAATAATGTAATTTTCCTTATTTTTTAATTTTTTTTACAAAAATAGCTACAGCGGATGCGTTCAAGCCCGTACCTGGTGCCCCATCAAAGCCACCCACAATGTCGACTGGTTTGACTACTCCACCAGTTCCCAGTGTTGATGCTGAAGAGTATCAAACTCTTCAGAGAACTTTAGAACGGATGGTTGACATACGCCCAATTGTGGGTACGTTCACACTCTTGTATACCCTTTACTTTCTATTAGTATGATTTTATTTCCCTGTAAAATTCTGATATATTTTTTGTGCCTGTAGAACAAGCACATAATTCTATTACAACAGAGCAAAATATTGTAGATACTATGCAAGTTACGCCCTCTGAAAGGCCGGATCCTCGTAACAATACCAGCAACACTAATGGACCTGTCAGCATTGAAAATAGCGTTGTTGGAGCATCAATGACAAATATATCTCAGTTTCCAGCAACAGATGGCATCTTGCCGCCTTCCAATTCCAATGTTAGTCAAACAGAAACACCTGATGTACCTGCGGTCACATCAGGGGAGTCTGCCAATAAGGATGCAATTTCTCCATCTAACTCAATGAAGGATTCCCAAGATGAACAGCTGGCTGATGCTAACAATGGTGAATCCAAAACCGAAGCTACCACCTCGACAGATAGTGTCGAGCACGCAGGTAGTCGAGGAAGTGAACAACCCGGTGCAACTAACTGTGAGCGTTATATTAAAAATCGTAATCACTGTGTAAAGTACAAAGTACTGTAAAACATTAAAATTTACTGATTTTTTTAGTAGCAGCTATAGCAGACATAGTCGGACACTCTGAACCTATAGCTGGACCATCTGGGACTCAAAATGTTAGTGAAGACTTCAGGAACATTCTCGGTGACATTGATATACCTGAAGGAGTTGATCCTTCGTTTTTGGCGGCTTTACCTGAGGATATGAGGCAAGAGGTCATTGCTGAACACTTAAGGTACATGCAGAACTCCACAAGTTTTTAAAGGGTTTGAATGCCATATATCAATTCTGTCATGTCATGAAATATGTATCATAGATTACAATCTCTTCGCTCCAGACCACCAGCCATTGGGCAGACTGAAACTACTTCCGTTGTAGACGTCAGTCCAGAGTTTTTAGCAGCCTTACCTCCTAATATTCAAGAAGAAGTATTAGCCCAACAACGAATTGAACAGCAAAGAAGAATGGCGACAGTTAGCAATCCGAACGATCCTATGGATACAGAAGCATTTTTCCGTAATCTTCAACCTTCACTTCGTCAAGCTGTAAGCATATCAAGAGACATTTTGATTGTAGCTAAATACATTTTTCGTTGTAATTAATGGAACATTGTGATACTGATACTGAATAAGGTTATCTAATATGTAACTTAATGTTACTGAATGGTGCTATACAGATACTCGCAGACATGGAAGAGTCACAGATTGCAGCTCTTCCTGCAGATTTGGCAACTGAGGCTCAAAATCTTCGGCGAGAATGGGAAAGTAGAAATCGACAGTTTCTTCAAGATCGTTTATTTTCGCACGGCCATACTGGCACAACGCTGTCGTCGATTCTTCGTAACAGTGGTAAGCTGGTCTATTTGGTCTTAGGACTTAGGTTCCCCTTTTATTAATGATGGTGTATATGTATGAAAAATTATGACCACAGTGGGGAATTTTATTTTAGGTATGAGACTCAGTTCACGGTACTCTATAGCAAATGTGGCTCAACGAGCACAGTGGTCCAGTCACTGGCCTAGGGCACCAACAACCATGGCAACTCACACGGGGATGCTCGGTGGGAAGGTGAAAGGAAAACAATTAGTTGATAATGAGACATTATCCTGTCTTTTGGTGCTACTTTTTGTCGACGAACCAAGACTAAATACTGGGCGATTACATCGTGTATTGCGTAACCTTTGCTACCATTCTACAACCCGACAGTGGGTAATTAGAGTACGTGCCGCCACTTAATCTTTGAAATGCAAGTCTCTAGAGAATCCAAAGGGTATTTTCATCGTAACTTATCTTTGGTGTTGCTTTTTGATATTTTAGTCATTATTATCTGTGATGGAACGCGCAAATGACTGCACAATCAGCACTCCACCAGGAGTTATAACTACACGGCAAAAAATAGATCATTTGCCGTCGATGTCGAAAAGCAATGCAGGTCGTGTGGAATCCTCTTCTGCTGTAGATAGACGTCACAACAGTCACACACCTGCATGGTTGAACATTAGCCTTGATGCAGCGCTAGGATGCAGAGCCAATGTTTTCTTATTGCAAAAGAGTGCGTCATCGTCAGGCGGAAAAAAGAGTACCATTGAACATAGACAAATCTTTATTCACCCACAAGCCGTTCCAACAATCTGTCGGTATATAACTGAACATGTCTAAAGGCTTTTCAAAATCGAGATTATATAGTTATAAATGGTGTTTTATAAAATCCTACTTTTACTTGACACAGACATACCCTAGACGTTCTCAGCAACCTTGCGAAGAGTTTTCCATCACAATTTCTACCTTCAAAAGGCAGACCATCATTGTTGTGTTTAGAACCCAGTCTTAGCCGCGCTTCTGGAGTCGTGGAAAAGAAGCCACCAACACCACCACCTGAAAATAAGGCTCGAAGTCTGACATCTGGAAAATCGAAATGCGTTGAAAGCATGATAGACTTTTGGGATCACTTACTGAAATTAGACTCGGCATCTAGTAGCAAAAAAGTACGTATATTTGCTCAATTTATGAATTTTGATGGATGACATGTGAAATAGATTTGTTCGACCAGTACCTTCTAAGCTTCATTGCTCGTTATTTTCAGGGCAAAGCAATCGGAAAGGCACATGCTGGCGTAAGCAGCGGAATAGATCAAGGTGTTCCAGCTGTTCCTTTTGAAGTGTCGCCGTTTGGACAGCTGATTTCTATGTTTGCTTATCCATTTATACGCCGTAGTTCTGTTCTCACCGATAAACTTCTTCGCTTGTTGTCTCTGATCTCTCTTGGAATACCAGATACATCCGGGTTTGGTCGAAAGGTTCTTCTTGAAGAACCAGAGACGCCAGTTGATGCATCTATGTCTATCTCGAAATCTCATCTCAAACTGATAATTGACATTATCACCACCAAGAGCTGTTCAGAAGAGGGTCTCGAAGAAGCTACTTCATTGTTGCTGAATTTGTCCTACGGACCCCCTTCTACCAGGAATAAGGTATGCATTCTATCTATTTTTAAACTTATTAAAAGTATTTCTGAATTGCAGTGTTGTCTATGACAAATATTGGTAATATTATACAATCTCCTAGTTGTTATAATCTTGAAAACATGACTGTTATGCTTTAGATACTTGAACTGCTTACTGATGGGGTAAGGGACCTGGGAAATACTGTTTGTGGACATATTGCAGATTTGCAAAAGGAGCTGCAAGCTCTAAGAAAAGAACCGTCCGGGGGAACGTCGGAGGAACAGACTAGTACGAATCCCACTGAGTATGACAACGAGAAAGGCTACAAGACGGACTCTGGAACAATTGTAGATAGGTCAGTAACATGTGGGATCAAGCTTCTAGTATATGTTAATTACTTATAGATCTTATAGTGTGCCTGTCTGCTAGTAGTTATGTTTTACTTGAGATGATTGTATTTAAAATTATAGATTCACGAAGGAGAAAGTTATCATCCAGTCTGGTAGCAAAGGGAAAGCTCCAACGGAACTACAACTTCCTTCAATGGCAACATTAACGTCCAAATCTTCAAGTCAAGCGTTTTTCTTACGTCTTTTGAAAGTAATCATTAGCCTTAGAGATGCTATCAGAGCAGCCATTAAAAAACATAAGCAGAAAGGAAGTATTGGCGGACCACTCATGTCAAGCACCATTGTTGGGCCTAGTGGTGCGCCTACAGGTGAAGCTGGTCCCAGCAATAACGCTAGTACACCTGGCCGACAACGGGATCGGCCTAGACTCCCTGGAGAAGATCCGATCGATGGATGGCCAATGGATGTAGATATGGAACCTTTCTTATTTGATTCAATGGATACATCTGAACCCAGGGATTCTAGGTGAGTTTAACCCAGTGAACGATTTAGATTTAGATAGTATAGCGTAGACCATAGCTATTACAAACAATTTTATTCCTTATCAGCTCATCCGCCTCTCGCCTTCCTAGAATTCGACGTAGTGCTACTTCCGAAACCAGTGAGAATGTTGGTTCATCTCTCCCTACGCTCGTTGACGTGGATGAAACAACCGAAGAAGAAAGTGTAGGACAAGTAAGATCTGAAAGAAGGGAATCATCTAAAATTTTAACTGGCCAGGAAGTCAAGGATAACCTGAATGATAGTGTTGATGAGGCTAAGCTATTACCACGGCTTAGCGGCCTCTTAGAACTAGATTCATTATGGGAGACATTGAGTCAATGTTTGTTAGAATTAGGACACACTCCAGATCACCATGCCGTATTGGTATTGCAGGTACTTTTCCATATACCATGTGTTTAGCTTTGAAACCATCCCACATTGTTGAATTCATATTGTTTGTTTCAATTAAATTTAGCCTGCTGTGGAGGCATTTTTCTTAGTCCATGCTTCCTCTAGTGAAAGAGAAGACAAAAAATTAAATATTCGCGAATCTAGAGAAGCCCAACTTGCTCATCTACAGCAGGAATTACCACCCGTCTCTCCAATAGAACCCATTCTTGCAGGTCAGCGACCCGTTCAACGAGACACGGAGATGCTTGATACGCATAACTCGACATCGCTTGATACTACAGGGGCACCTACTGCTTCTTTGTCACCCGACACACAAAAATTCCTGACATTTGCTGGTAAAATTAATATAAAATACATAATGTAAGAAGTACGGGAATTGTATATACATACTACCAACGTTGTCCTACTGATATGTATTCTTCCTATAGAAACACATCGCACCGTGCTGAATCAAATTCTCCGACAGTCTACGCAGCATCTTGCAGATGGGCCGTTCTCTGTTTTAGTTGACCATACTAGAGTACTAGACTTTGATGTCAAACGTAGGTATTTCCGAACTGAATTAGAAAGACTGGATGAAGGGGTTAGACGTGAAGATCTTGCAGTCCATGTCCGGAGATCCAATGTCTTTGAAGACTCCTTCCGTGAGCTTCAGCGCAGACGTGCAGAGGAATGGAAAAATCGATTTTACATCGTGTTTGAAGGTAAAGACGAGTGTTTTGGCGCAATCATGACAAAGGATTCACATAAACACAGCAATCACAATTTATGTTAATTTAATACTTTATGCTTTATTAGGCGAGGAAGGGCAAGATGCCGGTGGCTTGTTAAGGGAATGGTATGTTATTATCTCTCGCGAAATTTTCAATCCTATGTATGCGTTGTTTACTACGTCCCCGGGAGATCGTGTTACTTACATGATCAATCCGTCTTCCCATTACAATTCCTCTCACCTAT
The DNA here is from genome assembly GCA_027744295.1 of Callyntrura guangdongensis. NCBI lineage: Eukaryota > Metazoa > Arthropoda > Collembola > Entomobryomorpha > Paronellidae > Callyntrura > Callyntrura guangdongensis. The sequence continues at coordinate 421 of JAHZNB010006818.1, read as the reverse complement.
TATATTTCAAGTTTGTGGGTCGTGTAATTGGTAAGTAGGCCTTGCTCATTGATATGTATATTTCTACGTAAAAATGCAACTGAACGTCATAGTTTCTTGAAACAATAATAATATGCTCACGTTACGTTACCAAAAAAGAGGCTTTAATTTTATTCAGTTTTGAAGTTTAACTTTATACTAAGAATTTAAGTTTATTCTTATTTACTTAAATTACAGATTAAACGCCTTTTTGGAAGGATTTTACGATATAATCCCCAAAAGACTGATTTCTATCTTCAACGAACAGGAGTTGGAACTACTTATATCTGGACTTCCCAATATTGACATAGAAGACTTAAAGGCAAACACCGAATACCATAAATATCAGCCCAATTCTCTTCAGGTAGTAAACATTTAGTAAATAAAATAGTAAAGCAAACAA